>WYDI02037962.1:0-63956 GCA_009867235.2 Psittacus erithacus | reverse complement strand
CTGCCTAAGAGCTCATCTCAGTCTCCCCTCTGGCAGGTTAAAGCCATTCCCCTTGGCCTGTCCCTGCAGGCCCTTGTAAAAAGTATCACTACATGCCCTTGCAAGAAGTCTGTAAGCGATCACCCAGATCACCTTAAGAGTAAGTGGGTTTAGAGTGATGATACGTAGCAGTTTTTCAAGATTTTAATTTATGTAACACAGGCTGTCAGACATTTAACAGCTCAGAAATATTTCTACATTGCAGTCCTAAAAAAGACTGGGATGCAGTGAGGAGACTAACCCAGCAGTCACATCAGCATATGCGGCATGCACTGATTTAGCCCACTGAGGAGCCGTGAGGGCATCAGATACAGGTGACATTTGGAATTGCTGTCTGGCAGACAGGCAGAGGCATGCCATAGATGCCTTTCAAGCAGCCAGGGCCAGCCATGTACCAGATTACCCTCCCGTGCACTGGTGGGGCATGAAGGGTTGTAAATGACAGCAGGGCAGCCACCCCCAAACAGCAGCAGGGTGCATGGAGCAGTCCTGCGTGGGGCAGTCACGGGGGTGACCAGCCTCTGAATGGAGCAGAGGCACTAAGGCTCTCAGAGGAGAAAGGCACTGTGGCCAGCCTCAGCTGGGAATTAGGAGACTGTGGAAGACAGAAATGGTACCAAAATGAGAACCTCTTCCAAAAATTAGTCTGTACCCATCTTTGGCACAGCAGCTGCCAGTCTTTCCATGCCCTTGGGAAGGCCTGTGCTGGCTCTGCAGTGAACAGTTGACCTAACAGCAGCAAGAGGAAGCCTCTACATACAAAAAAGGCAGAACAAACCCAAACAACCCCTCTCTATTTCTCCTGTAATCATCATAAACTCTTTCTACAACATTCAACTTTAAACTTACTTTCTGTAGCTAAATCCAATTTTTGTCTTGGTTAGACCTCAAACAGCAGCAGGTCACAAGGTTACTTCTGCTCTCCTTCCAACTGAGAGGTGATATTTTCTCACTCTGCAGCTGTGCACTCCCACTAAAAGACAACAGACACATCCTTTTCCTTTTGTTATTACTTGTTCAAGGAAAACAATAAAAGATTTTAATAACAATAAAAGGTTTTAATATTGGTTTCATAAAGATTCATTCAAGCAATGCCATCAATTCTAAATCACATAAAGACCTCACAGACAAGCTCGGAAGTGTTTAGTTGTCTATTTAAAACCTGAATTTGAACATTCATGTACACTAGTAGACTCTGGGTTCAGGTCTCAGCCTCAGGACTGTCTCCAGTTCCTCAGATAGCTTTCCAAAGCAATTCTCTGATGAAACAAAACCAGTAAGAGCCACTATCCAGCCAATGGCATCTCATTAGTGTGATATAAATCAAATGTAGCACGACCTTGCTTTCTACTCAGTTTTATTTATACTTGTTTGGGGCCAAGTCTTATGGTCTCATAGCTAAGTCTCATCAGATGAGATTGATGGTATTTTAAGTGTTAGCACCCATCCCACAGATTCCTGAGGAAAAAGAAAAAACACTAAATCCCCATCTGCCATGTGTCAAACCATCACATCTAGGTATCTATCATGGAGCATCTTCAGTTGTGAGTGTCTTACAGGGTTTATGCTCAGGAACAAGAAGTTCCTCATATTTCTGCAGGGTTTTTTTCAATGTAAACATAATTTGAATTTCTCTCACTGATTTTTCTTGGACAAAATGTTAATGAAACATCATGTAAGAGGCCAGATAAAAGGTCTTACGAAAGTAATCCCTTGTTAGGAAGGAATCTCAGAGGAAAAAATAGGAAAGCAGAAGACAAGGCTGGAGAAGTCCCCACATTGTAACACTGGAATAGTTAAAACTTCAGTCAAGTTCCATGTAGATCAAGAGAAGCCTTCTGCTGATGACCACTGACTAGGGGATTTTCTATCAGGAGTCTTAAACTGACTGGCACTGCTAGTGCTGAGGGAAGCAGCTTGTGCCAGGCAGATGCATCCTTTGCCCACGCTGTGCTTTGGTGGTCCAGTGTTCCCAGGCTGCACTCCGCAGCAGCATCGGCACCATTACTTGGTCCACAGTGGATAAGCACTTTAAATAACTTTAAATAACGCCACGTTTTGGCTTGTTGGAAATTACTGATCTCTTTAGGTACCTCTGAGGGACACAGTCCCCAGAGATTGTCAGTAACTATGTTTTGGAGCAAGGTACAAGGAAGATAAGTCCTAACCTGTCTGTTGCTTGGTGAACACAGAGGCTGCTTTTGTGCATTGCGAATCCATTCTGTCACCATCACATACTAGATTTTTTATTCAAATAACGCAAAACTGTGTAACATAACCCTGAGCCATCATGAGACACAGACCCCACAGCCTAAAAATAACTGCTGATTACTTCACCTATTTGAAGATAACACATGCCTCAATCTATGGAGAGTGTTCAAGAAAACATTCAAAGTATGCAATAAACTCTGCATCACTTATTTAAACATTCCCACCCTGAAGAATATTATGAAAACGAAACCAAGTTACATTTTGCAGCTAGCTGCAATAATTCGGCAGTATACATGAAAAGAATACATTAACAAAGTCAAAGAAACTGACAATGTATCTGCCTGTAGGAGTTACAAAGAGATCAATAGTTACATAGTAAGCAAAGAAGCTTTCATCCAGAGTCACAAGCCTCCCAAGACTTTTGAACTTTTATCAAAGCCTCAGCACTGCTTATCTCCATCTGAGTTTTAAGCCATTACTGGGCAGCAGTGATAAACATGACACTGTTCTCTTTCCTTCCGAAGCTTGTCTGACTTGCTTTAAAGTAGTCACATGGGCTGACAAACACAGAAGAAAGTCCATTTGTGTAAGTTTACTTTGTCCCCAAATACACCACGTTTAGATACAGCTCACTAGAGCCATACATACAATACTAATAAAAACAAATGAGAAATGCAGCCAGTAGTTTCTATCAGCGTATCAGGTCAAAGTGTCTCTGAGAAGGGCCTGACAGCACAGGAGCCAAAACGAGAGAACCAAGATGCAGCCATGCAGGGGAGACCAAGAAGATGGAGAAGGTGGTATGGGGCTCAGCTGCAGGCAGTGCACAGGCAGGAGAGGTGGGGAAGCAGGAGGAGGGAAAAGTCACCGAAAACCTTGCACCATGAATACACAACTGTGCAGAGAATGAACTTAGAGCCAGGCCATCCATGGAATTCCTGGCTTTTTGATGTAAATGCTGGTCATAAGGAACAGTAGACATTTTTTTCTCCTCTGATTTAATGTATAATTGGGATAAATGCTCCCCTCCCTGCATTTCAGGCCTTTAATAGCACAAAATCTTCACTAAAAGTGCTCAGCACTAGTTAATTTTCAAACATGAAAAAGCTGTCCTTCATTTTATGCTTATTCCCAGTGCAGACAAAATTACCAAGAAATGCTCTAAGCAAACTGTATCATAATGCTGTGAATACACTTAGTGTCGTAAATTATTTTAAACAAAGTCTTCACTTTCGGGTTCAAAGCAATGTTTTCTTACAAGCTACAATGAATAATGATCATGAGAGCTTTCAAAAATGAGTTATGCATGCATTGGCTGAAAACCCTCTGCTCTCTTATGAAGTACAGCTGAGCAAGCCATTTATTTTATAGTGTCAAAATTTCTCTCAGAAAGTGCCGAATGGAACTCATATATACATATATATGTATATATTTAACCAAACCAAACACACACACACACAAACCCCAAGAAACAAAATAACAACAAAAAACCCCAAAACAAACGCACAAAAAAGCCCCACCACGAAATACATGGCACTGCAAAGCACAGAGACTCATCCAGGATGTGGTTTGCTCATTCAGCTCCCATGGAAGACAATCATACCTACATCCCGTATATGTTTGTACCTGGTCAGAGTGCCTCTGGGCTTCTCAGCAACAAAGACCCAATTCAATCCTGCTCTCCTGAGAACGGAAAATTTGCGCCTTTATCCTTTCCAAGGACTATTTGTCAACTAAATACCCCTGAAGCCAGTCCTGGGTGTTTGGACCCACTGCTGCAGAAAACCAAACATCAGGCTCATGTAACATTGGGGCTTGGGTTTGGCATCTCTTCTACTGCTGTACAGCACCACAATAGTTTCTAAAATGTACTTTCTGCATGAAAGCTTTGTTCAGAGTTAAGTGAGAGATGCCACAAAGTAGAGGAAGAGGAGCAGCTGTTCTTGAAAGAAGGAAGGAATCAGAAGGCAGCAAAACCATTTGACAGTCAATCAATGCAGTACAACAAGTAGGCTTCTTCCCCTTATTTTCTCAACTGAGGGATTATTAGGGAAGAATTTGGACAAAAAAGATCCAGAAAAGGGAAACTGAAAGTCAGATCAGACACCAAGAGTCTCAGCACAGTCACAAGAACTTCTGATAACATCCACCCAAGACAAGCACGTAAGCACCATGCTGAGCACCGCTGTAGCCTGCTCCCTATCACTGGGGCTGTGAAACTGTACCTTGCCTTTTGAGCTGAAAAGTCAAAGGTAGCTGGGTGTGATACTGACTCTACTGCTGGGTTGTATCCAGGTGCTACAGCATGTGGCAGGTTTTCATCACACAAGCCTTATATGTTGATTGAGCTCTTCCTTACAACTTACAGCTTCTTGTTTTATGTACTGTATATTCTTGCTGACTTTACCCCCATATAAACATGCCTCATACTTTTTGGTCCAATTAACTCACTTCTTTAGTGATAGTGATTGCAAGTGATCACTGAACCCTCAAAGGGCAATCCCTCTCCAGATTTTCCCTGATTAAGAGCAAGCAGTTTGGTTTCCCTTCAGCCATCTTCCTCTGTCTTCACTTGTGTTCTCTGCTAGAATGCTGAAGCAGCAAACCTTTTTATATCAAGACACTTCAGTTTAACAGCTGACAACTCTTTCAAGACACATCCCCAAGCCTTTTTTACCTGTTATTCACCTTTTGTGAATCTATGGCTTTGTCTTCTTTTGTGAGGTTTATGTGCAACGACCTGTGCATTGCAAGGAAAACTTTCAAAGACACTAAGGTCTCACTGAAGTCAGTGCCAGTTCTTTAAGCCTCTATCTAGAGCTTTTAGAGCCTTTGTTGAGCTTCCTCAGTACAGAAAGTGGGGAGAGTTTTAGTAGGAAATCTTTTTTTGTTACCTCACATTTTCTTATGTTCCCATCACTGAGCATCCTCTGGAAGAGACGGCTATCACAGTGAGTTGAATTCAGAGAAAAGCAGCAAGAATACAGCTGAGAGGTGAGGAGGATAGTTCCATTATTAAGCATTTTAGTTAACCCTACCCAGTGCAAGTTGTAATGCTCCTGTGTGACAGTAGCTGGATGAACAGCTCTAGAGGTCTCAGACTGATGGCGGAGTATTTCTTATGCCTGCTCGTCTTTTGTAAACTGTCCTGCACAAGTACATCAGGTAGCTTCTGGTGTTCATATACAACTACACACAAGTTACAAATATGTGTTTAAGCCTTGTATAATTCAAAATAATGGATGCAAGCCAGTATCTTCCTGATACTCATTTTTTTGCAAAGGAGTTATGTTATTTGCTTTTAAGTAAGTGTGACCATCTCAGGTGATCCAGAAATTAAAATAAATATTTTAAACATTTTACCTGTTCAGAAGCATTTATAATGACTGTTGTAAAGGTAACTTCCAAATCTATGTATGGCTGCAGTGATTTGTACAAAACATACTGATCTTAAGTCGAACAGAGAAGCCTGGTTTTGCACATACAGATATGCCTGCTAGCTCAGTTACTAGTAACTGCAGAACAGTTTTCAATGGCTTACAGGTAGCTGGGCCCTGGGTATTTCCATGATAACTGAAAACCTGCACTCTCTGTGACGGTACTTCAAACACCCAGTTTAAAGCTAATTCAGGTATGTGTACACAAAGTACAGCAAGGACTACAGACTGCTTTCTCATAGTAAAAGTGGAAATGAGTTTACCACAGAGAAATTTCTGACCACAGAATTTTAAAGCAGAATAATGAAAAGTCCTTTTCCCCCCAGTACAAGTATTTTTTTCCCTTTTGCCCTTATAGCTCACACTAACCCTCATAGCTCTCTTCCGAGGGATCACCCTCTGCCGTAGGACCCAGGGAGAGGCCTGTCTTTCTGAAGTGAACTTTGTGTGAGGGGAAGGGTTTCATGAATAACGTCCATCCCGTCACTGCCAACAGCAGAGTGAACCGAGCTGCGGTGATACAGTTTCACAGATGGACAGCGACAGAGCCAGCCAGTTCCTGTTGCTTGAAGAATGCAAAATTTCTCTGTGTGAGCAGACTGTCAAAAACTTTTGGTGCTCTGCAGCTGACTGTAAAGCCCACACGACCCCAGTCTTAGGGATCTACTTCTAGGATACCTTTGCTTTACTCTGGGAGAACCTCTTGCTTCAGTTTATCCTTCTGTGAATTGGTATAACAAGCCTGGCATCCCCTATAAAGTGCTTTAGATGCAATTATAGAAAGGGCTGAGCAATAGCTAAATATAGTTATAAATCAGTGGTCACGAATATATAGAAAATAAAATCTGAATCATGCATCTAACCAGTCTGTTTGACCTTTCTGCATTTAAAGCTGCTCCAAAGCCACAGGCAAGAGCAGTCTCGCCTAGTTTGTGCATCACTGCTCACAGCAGGCTAGATCTGGCCAAGAGGCACAAAGATCTACACAACCAAGTCTCAGACATTTTCCTATTGACAATGCTGACAAAAGAAAGTGAGCTTCTGAGCAACAAGAGAAGCTGCAGGGCTTACACTGGACAATGAGTTAGGTCACTTCCTTGGCAAGTACAAGGCTTAACCAAGAAGCTAGATAAGCCTCTGCAGATACTGCAGTAGGAAGGAGGCCAAATGAGAACTCAGTGCATTGGAAAAAGTATCGATACCACCAAACAGCTGCTCTGCAACTTGAACAAGGGAAGTCAGGGCTCAGTCACAATACCCTGAACAAAATCAGGCAGGCAAACCATAATCATCTATTCAGTACAACAGAGAAGCAAGTTTCATGTCTGGGTCACCAGTTCATGGCTAACCTAATGTTATTTTGTTCAACACAGACTATTTTTACAGAAGTATTTTATAACTCAGATTTTCTCCAGTTACAGTTACATAAATGCAAGTATTTTATATAAAATTATTGCACTGAGCCATTCATGTGTCTCTTTTCTGTTCTTTGCTACACAAACTGGAAATAAGAACTATTTTTCATGTAAAGCAGAAGAGGCATTAGGAGGAGCATCTGGCAGTTGATGATGAGGGACTCATGATAGAACAAGGGGCGATGGCTTTAAACTAAAAGGAGGGAAATTCAGGCTGTAAGTAAGGAAGAAATCTTTTACAACGAGAGCAGTAAAACCCTGGCACAAGTTGCCCACAAAGGTAGTGGATGCCCCATCCCTAGAGGTATTCAAGGCCAGGCTGGATGTAGTTCTGGGCAACCTGATCTAGTTGAAGATGTCCCTGCTTATTGCAGAGGGTTAGGATTCAATGAGCTCAGAAGGTCCCTTCCAACCCAAACCCAAATTCTATGACTCTATAAAATATCAAATTCAAACTAAAGAAAATTGTCTTGATGTGAAAACTGAGTAGTGATGCAGGCCACTGATTACAGAGTAGGAACTAGGTCTCTTGAATAATGGTATTGCTTGCTAAAATGCAATGAAAATTAAAGGTTTTAGTGCTTATCGGACAGTTTGGGCTCTGTGTCACAAAGTTGATCTTGTCTGAATTCACTGGCTTTCTCTTGGCTGCGATTTGTCCTCTGATTAATTTTCAGCACTGTCTTCAGAAATGTTTACATCTCTTAGTAGTGAAGTTTATATGTCTCTTAGTATGAAGTTTACCACTTCAGGGGCTAAGAAGGCACTTGATGTCTGGTTTGAGTGTATTAGTTGTGGCAGTCATCCATATGTAAGAATTTGTCTGCTAGTGAAAGAGCTTTTATTTTGTCATTTGTTGTTAATTTTCCCTATCTAACTTGACACACAGAGCTAACACTCTGTTATCAGCTGTAGAAAGAGTCTCGCACTTTTGGAAACAGGAACAATCCAGCTCATCTAGCTTAGGAAGAAAATGCTGTCTCTGACTACACATAATATATTCTTTACACATTGTAAGGAGTTGTGTGGTGCATATTCAGACATACAGATCTCTCTTTCCATGGCTTATAGCATATTAGTATTAATCAAAATCCAAGAAATAGGGATTACCACTGCCATCAGTATTCACGTCTGCATTAAGACACCATGGACTTGCCACACATGGTGTAGCTACATATTCCAGTACTAGAGACCAGTACTGAGATTCATAACTGGAACATATTGGCATTATTACAAAGTGCCTAGTAAATAAAAATAACATGGAAGTAGTCCAAAAGGGAACTGTGTGCTTTGGAAAATTGTTTTCCAAATATTGGTTCTAAACAGCTATTCTGTGTCTTATGCAAAGTGAGAGAGGATCCAGGCATTTTTGTGAAAGGATATCAAACAACAATGTGGGGTTTTGAAAGAATGACAAGGACTCAAAAAAGGGGGCAAAATCTCCTTGTGAATGTGTGCCACTCATTTGCCTGTCTCAATCCTTTGTCTTTCTGATTCTGCACCCATTCGAGTTCTTTGCACTGCCAAGGTCTAACCCTAGCAAATACGTTTTATCTAAAATTATCCTTTGCAATGGTACATCCATAGGTGGTCAGAGCTATTCCTTACCATGGTCCACTGCTGTAGAGGCTACGACCAAGGAGAAAGTGAGATCAAAAGCCTAGCAGAACCTCAGACTCATTAGATTCGAAAAGGAAGGGTACAGAGCAGAAGCTGCTTCTAAATTTCACTGCTGATTGTTTAAAAATAAAAAGCAACACTTTTTTCCCTTAAACACCTCATCCAAGCTCTGATTAATTTGATGAAACTTAATAGAATAATAACTGAAGTATTACTGAAAGTTAATTGCAAATTTGAACTTCAAAGAGGTGACCCTGACTTGATCCTGCATGACTTAATGTGTGCTTCTGCTCTGAATAGTAAACCTGGATATTTTAGTAAGAGTATTCAAGAGTCTACATAAAATGTTTTTATTCCTTCCTGAGCACTTTGAAAAAATCAGTCTGAAATGAAAAAGACCGAAGTGGCTGTTCTATTTATCCTGCACTACGAGTGAATATTCAACAGCTGCTGCTTTCAGATAGCTGTATATAGCTGAAAGCTTCACTGTGCTTGCCAGGTTTCCCCAGATAGGGCTCATATATTTCACTTCTGCAAACTGAATACACTTATGGATGCTTTCATGCACATGGAGATAGTTCTAGAGCACATCAAAAGTTATTATCCAAATATCCAGTGTTCATCTGCAATGTCACTGGACAGCAACTTGAGTACCCAGCCAGAATGTTAGAGACTGATTTCAAGCCCCTCCACAAGACAAAAGATGTTATGCTGCATTCAATAAACAGTGTCAGAGGCTAAAAGTTATACACGCATTTCCTGGAGCAGCAGATGCTTTGAAGACCGTGAGTTAGACATGTGTACATCCTACGTAGCAAGAAGGGCATGGCCAACGTGTCAGAATAACTTCCAGGACAGCCAGCATACTGGCAGTAACACCCCAAAGCTGTGGGAAAATACCTCCAGCCTCCACCAGACCTTAAGATTCTTCTTGTGAGGATGGATGTCTATCACAGTTATTGAAAATAAATGAACAAGGGTCATTCTTCACTCCTATGAGATCACCTATGTTCAGGTGATGACACCCTGAGAAACTTCATATTAGTTTTCAGAAGCTATAAGAAAAGCTTTACAGCTTCTCAGTTGTAAGATATGTTTACCTGCAAGTCAGAATCAGATCATTTTACCTGAAACAGGGGGTGGAAAACAAAAGGCAAAAGACACCTGAAATGAAACCACCATTGTGAGTGATTCAGCAATCAAAGTTATGCACTTCCTGTAAGAGCAGATCAGCTTCTGGCTGCCAGTTTTTATCAACACTACTATGATGTTATTTTAATTATTATACGCATAGCATAGCTTCATAAGGATGAAGTCATTAAAATAGACTTTGTTTACTATTTTAAATCACTGATTCATGCACTGTATTACATTTGAGCTGAAGCAGGTATTTCCAGAGTCAATCACAATTAATTTTCCCATCTTCCATCTAACTTATAATTGCCTATGATCAGAGTTTTCTGATGGCATAACACCTTTTATGTATGCTCTTGGCCAGCTGAATTAGGTTTTAGCAAAATTTTTTTCTTTTTTTTGTTTTATTGCGCTGGAGTAGAAAGATCATTTATTGCTGAAAACAAGCAGAAAGTGAAATGTTCTGAGATACCACTTTAAGAGACAACCATAAGCTGCTTTGTTGAGTTTAAGGTACTGTATTAACCAGCCCATGTCACTTGCGCATCGTACATAGAGCTCCATGAAGAAAGAACAATTACTTCTCAATTCAGTAACTCTCTTTTTCCCCAGCATAAATGTCTCCCCAGATATATATTCCTGTATGCATCAGATTGTTTGGGGTTATTTTTTTTTAAACCACGGTATTTATTGCAGCCCTAAATAAAATGCCAGTATCTCTTGTAGCCCATAAAAAGGAAGGCTTAGACTGATCCAAATTCCATTAAATTCCTTCACCAAAATTTGCTCCCATTAAGTCAGGGCTTTAACAGAGAAAATGGGATGCAGAGAATTAGAAAGAATATACCAAAGAACCACTGCCAGCATCTCTTTGTTTTGCTGTGAGTATGACATGGATTGCAACTCTCACTACTGGCGCTGGCACCTAGCACACAGCCAGAAGAATGCTGTTTGGACAGTGACTACCAGCAGCTTTCAAAGCTGATCACAAACCTAGAGGAATCATGTACTATGGAACTGTAAATGGAATTCTGTTAAACGTTTCTTCAGATTCAACACAGCAGTAATTTCAAGGGCAGCTTCAGAATGCATGCAGAAAGCTTGCAGACAAATTGCATGAAATCCTACCAACATCTGTTTATGTGTGCTTTGGAAATGTGTGTTGAGAGAGATTAGGCTTTTTTATGCAAAGATGCAGGGTGAACTAACAGTGAATTTGCCATAGTGAAAGGCAGCGTACAAAGAGAACTGCCTTATCTGGTTGACTTTTCCATCAGAATTATTACACCCCAGCACATCATCTTCATGTATGACCATGGAGAGACGTAAAAAGCACAGGCTGCCATAAACACAGGTAAATGTCTGCTCAGAACAGGGTAATACTGAGATACAGCACAAAGCAAGCTCCTTAACTCATGGAAAAAAACTCACCGCATTATGCAACTCCAGAAATGACTGGTAAGCAGGTCTCACTAATCTGATTGAGCATTAACACAGTTCTGCGACTTCTAGCTTGGAACTAGCTTACATAAACTGGCAGGCTTGTAGACAGCATAACTTTGTCTCCTACATTATGCTGGGTATGCATATACATAGAAAAATAGAAAAATATTTCATTTTCTGTATTAACTGCACTAACAGGCATGCACTAAGCAGGAGAGTTAACAGACACCTTCTACTTGATATTATTCTGCAGATAAATTAGGATATCATGTATTCAAGAGAAATATTGCTTTTACAGAAATTTTTTTTTCTTCAAAATACAGGATGTTTTTGCCTCCCTCACATTTACAGGTGGCTCGTTTGCCATTTCATTACCTTTCCTGTTCAAGTAATCATTTTCTAAATGTTTGTGTTTGGAAAAAAAGATAACAAAATCCACAACCTTTTCTTCCTTTGAGAAGGTTCTTTTGAGCCATCCTTTCTGTATCTTCTTATAACTACTGCTGCTTAGCCTTTTAACCCCCCTTCTAATGACAGATTTTATTTGTCATTTTGTTCCCTCCAAACTTGAGTACGTATAGAGTTCTCTCTACCATTGACAATTAAAGATAAGCGGCTACAAAATACATTTAATATTTGCAATTTGGTTTATCTGAACTTAAATGAATGGAAAATTATTCAGAATTATTTTAATCAGTATAAATAAATCCAATCTTTCATCTTTACCGAACACAAAACAAAGGGTGGTGGGAAGGGGAATGATCCCAGAAAACCTGAATACATAGTGTAGAATAAGGTGAAGCAACAGTGCAGAAGAGAGGATTAATGTCATCATTAATTTGGCAAATTGGATATCAAATAAGAAAAAAATAACGCCAGGAAAAGAAAAAAAAAGTTATTGGGCATTTTGCATGAGAAAACTTCACTTTGACACAATTTAATGTGCACTGAGGCTTGTGATTTTACATGTAGTGTACATGTGGAAAGAAGTTACAGTCCATGCTGGTAGAATATCACAAGACAAGTGTTTGCTAACATCAGATGTGGAAAACTCTGCTAGGAGTAAAAATACAGTACCATCTATTTCATTCAATCCACACTTGCTGTAGAACATGAAGTGTTTCCTCCTAAAAGCTTTTTAGAGCTGAGAAAAAAGATTAAAGGATGCAGGATCCTTATATCACTGCGTCTTCACCTTCGTATTTCCTACTCCCAATTACTATTCTGTAGAGTTTTGCAAAAGGGTTTGGACCTCTCATTTACATAAATACCTGACACTGTATCAACTAACATCTGCTTATGAAAAGCTGAGGTTTTATTTTTAGCAAACATGGAAGTATGTCTCTGACTATTACCTTCCTGTTACTGGGACTTAAATCTTGGTTCCCTATCTTGCTTTCATGCTTATATTATCTTTGCATTTTCCATGTAATTTTTATGAGTAAGTATATCCTTGGTTTATAGCCTTAGTTTATTTCTGTATCTAACCCCATAAATTATACTATCATGTGATTTCCAATCACACTGAGGCAAAACTAAAAACCAAAGCACCTCAAACCAAAAAAACAAAAAATCTGAAGCCAAAACCTGAAGCCACTGAACTACTAACAGATCTTATGCCGAGGGAGTTCTCACCTGTAAGTTCCATCTCAGGCCCCTGAGAGAACAGAACACACAATTTTTTAGATGACAGAGATCCTCAAAAAAAATCTTATTTAACTTCTTCTCAGCCATTCCTCATTTAGAGTTCTCTGCAGACCAGCGTTTCAGAACAGGAACTGAGGCTGGACAGGCAAGTGCCCTGCAGTCGTGACACCCCCAGTCACTGGAGTACTTTCTTTGTACCTCTGCTTCAACAGGACTTTAAAAAGATGTACAGCCTTCCTTCCACTCATATTGTTCATGTTTCACAGCATGCCAAAGGTCCTTTCCAAAATAATTCACACTCTCACCAGTGCAAAAACTGGCTTCCTACTCAGATTTCAGGAATGTTAAAGACATTATTTTAAAGACATTATTACAGTAAATTCTTATTGATTATCTTTATGTAAGAAAATAATGTATTGGACAGATCAGATTTCAAGGAAGGGAAAGCCTCTGCAAGAAGTTAATATCTCACTGCTTCAAGATACTCAAGTATCTATAAAGATAACTTTAAGAACATGAACCAACAGGACGACTTACACAAGTTATGCTTCTGGTTCATTGGAATTGCTTTGAGATTAAATCTGTTAAATAACTACAATTTCTATTCTTGTCCCTAATACGGGGCTCATACCATGACTTTTAAAGGCCAAGTTCTGTTTAAACTCACAACTTTTAAACTCCTTTAATTACTTTCCTTTTTCTTTACTACAGGATAATCCCTTAGCAAGAGTCATTCCAGTGTACTTTCATAACTTTATCTGACAACTTTTTATTTTCCACTAGTACCACCAAGAAATCCTCTTATGAAAAAAAAAGTCAAACTCATTCCCTTCTGGCCTCAGTGCAAAAGAACCAGTAACATTCCTCTATCAATCCAATTAGCATGCAGAAATTAAAAGTATTATTTGGGTCAGTCCAGTTGGCTCACTGAAGCATATATTATCTATCAAATTATTCCCGAATGTGCTCCTGGATCACCAAAACAACCGAACTATAAAACCACAGTGTCGGCAACATCATGGGACTGTGTTAACCCCATGGGCAGGCCCTAGGAGGGTACAACACTAATTCCTTGAACATTGTGACTTTGATTGATGGCTTGCTCTTAAATGAACCCTTAGAGTTGCTACACTCTAAACTGAAGTCTAAATGCACAAAATCACAGCAGTATTTTCCATCATGAAATTGGACTCATGTTTTAGAAAGCCAGTGTAGAAGAGAACACATGGCCTTTTTCCTCATAAGAGAGCTATGAAATCTTCATGTATAAGTTCAGAAAACTGCGTTATGTTTTGTTCTGGTGGGACCACACTTGGTTATTATTCTAAAAAAAATTAAAAATACCACATAGTTTCTGACATGAAGGTTTCACTGTGTTTCATGCTGCACAAAGAGAACAAAAAGGCTCAAGGGTGCGTTTCCAAGTGGACATGCATTCAGAAGAGTTCAGCCACTTCCCTGTTGGAAAGGAGGAGTGAACTGGTATGGGAGCCCATGGCAGTTTCCTCCTGGCAGGAAAACTCTTGTCCTGCACAGGGCCCTTCTCATCTGAACTGTGCTTGGTGACCTTCTCCATGCACTGTAGAGTGGGGAAAATAGCGGAATGGTAAAATCAATGACTAGATAGCAGACAGGGAAAGAAAAACAGTAAAGGAGCAGGAAAAGAGAGAGATGTCAGTCTAACAAGAGAGGAGAGACAGTAGGTAAGCCTAGCAAGACTGAGAAAGTAAGCCAAATCAGGAGTGTCCATGTAAGAAGCTTTTTACTTCTCTCGTTTCTCACTTTGCCATGTTTCAGTTAAAGCGGTATAAGCACATGGACACAGCATCATTATTCGGTACTTTTACATCAGCCCTGCACTTTACTGGGTACAGACAAGGGGCAGCAAATGGAAGCAACTAAAACTGCAGCCAAAACAGGCATTCTGCAATCACTGCCGCACTAGTAACGCATCATTTAATAATAGCATTGTATTTAAAATTACTGCCATCCTATAGTAAGCATAAGGAAACAATATTAGTGACCTGAGAGAAGGATGACCTTGCTTCCAAGATACCTGCCTACCACAACGTATCTATTTTTTAATGATTTTCATTCATTTCAGTGGTACATTTGTTCACGTCATTGATAGTGATCGTAGGAGGAAGAAAAAAGTCAACCATTTCAAGCACTACGGGTTGTGGTTTTCTTTAAAAAGAAGTGAAATAGTATCACAGTGCCCTCAGGTGGTGTAAATTCAATTCTGTCCTATTGTCTTTTCTAGAAAGACAGCTTTGTAAATAACACTAATCTTCAGCAGGCTGGATGAATATGGAAGGAAGTTACACAAGAAGGCAAAGCACAGCATAAGCAGTTTTGCTTTCAAGGAATTCTCTGCTCTTGAGTGTTTTGGCAATTCACGATTTTTAAAACTACATTCTTTGTTCATTTGTAAGTATCTGTGGAAGAAATCTAACAAACCTCCCAATGAAAACTTAAATAACATCATTACTGATTATAGGAACAAAGATGGATAGAAGGAAAGAGATCTAGAAAAGAAGATAAAGCCAGAAGGGAGAAGAGGTAATGAACTCTGTAAAAGCATTTCAGAAGAAAGCCCAAGATATGTGTTAAAAAACAAACAAAACCAAACCAACCCCAAACACACAGCTCCTGAATCTGTTCACATGTAATATTGCTTCATAGTGAGGAAAAATGCATAAAAAACCAGTATATGATAAATTTGTCGTTTAACTGAAACTTTCTGTCATTTCTAATGAGCCTTCCAAAGGCTGTCATTGCAAAAAGTATATTCCTGATGTTCAATCTTAGGCGATAAATTGCATTTCCACCCTTACAGAAGAAATTAAGACTGAAGAAATCAGTTCCCTGCAGACACAGGGCATCTTTAATGCGCATCAGTCCAGTAAAATTTTTTTGTTACCAAGAGTGTAGCTATGTAACATTAATTTTATTTAGCTGTTCTATGTCTCCACATTCACAGTAATTCCAGTATTGTGTATCACATAACTAAATGTTCGCTGTATGCACAGAATTTATCACTGGTTTACATCTTCTTTAAAAAAATGTGACAAAATCCTCTAATCAACCACAATTAAAAGGTTTTCCAGAGATTCTGTAAGATTATAACCTGTTATTCTACTGGAATGCTCTCTAAGGGATGGCCTGTCATAGTACAGATATCAGTTACCTCATGGAATATGTGCACTGAAGGTGATGGGAATCATATTACTAAATCTGGCTTCAGCAAAGAACACCACTGCAGCACAGCTTCATCTGATTGTCTGTCCAGTTTTGTCCTATTGTCTTTCTAGAAAAACAGTGTAGATAAAGCAAGCATCATGGTTATAGCAGCCACGGATCTAACTGATTTGCTGTTCTTCAGCTCACATCAGAAGGGCTCCGCTGCCTTTCAGCTTGTAAGCACACTCTGGTCCTTCTCCTGAATTGGTTCCACCAGTGCACCTTAAAGCATTCCCCAGACAGCTCAGAAGAGTAACTTCCAGACTCTTCCAAAACCCAAACAGGACAAAAGGGATCTGAATCTTACTGGACTTTCACTTCCTATGCAAATGATACTTTACTTTCCTTCCACTGTGATTTGGGAAACCCTTCTACCACTCTGATGCTGTGCTCCAGGAAACGCTGAGCTGATCCTTCAGTTTTCTAGTGATCACCTCCAGTGTTTCTGAGGGTGGCCAGAAGATTTGCTGTTACATTTTTAGCAGCAATCTTTACAAGCTGTACCCTTCAGAGAAAAACAGTGTGAGCTTCTCACTCAAAGCCATCTCTACACTCCCCTCCCTACTTTCAGTAATCACTAATTGCTTATTTTTTTAACCTCACTTGCACATTCAGAAAGGGTTTTACTAACAACACACTTCTCTTTGGCTCAGAGACAATCAATAGTACTTACAAGCACACTCTTTATTTATTGGCAATTTACTCCTCAATTCCCCCATCTAGACTATCAATAGGAAAGCAATCTCTTTATAGTACTAATGACTTGCGGTAAAGTATATACATCTGTTTAATACAAATAAGGGCAAACGATTTTCCAGTCTTGGTTAGATAAAATAGAGCTCACAAAGGCTTATCTCACTTAGAAAGAATAACTTGTAGCCTTCTCTCATTAAAAGAATAAACTATTAGAGTGGAGACAAGTAGGGAAAAAGCATCCTTGGTGGAACAAGGGATGGGAAGAGAGGGGGTTGGTGGACACTGAGGTCTGATGTGACCCAAGAAGGCAATGTTCCTAAAAGTAATCTAAGCCACTGGCAGAAGAAAAGCAACATGTAAAACAGGGTTCCCAGGCAGAGGGGGAAGAACAACAATGATAACAACATATACAATCAAAGGAGAACTTGAGCAACACCTGTGATCTACTGGAAGCTGCACTGGCAATTCAGTCAACCCTAAACTGACTCCTGGCTCCACTGGGGGAGGAAATCCCCTCAGTTTGAAAAGGCTGTTACACACACACACACACACACACACACACACACACACAAATCTGCCCACCTTGTCATTGTGTATCCCATGAGGTGCAACAGAGAAATACAGTCTAAGCAGTTATCAATATTGGTTTTGTTCTAAGAAGTTTCACCTGCAAAAATATTGTTCAATAGCTTGTCCTAAAAAAATTATATATAATTATGTCCATGCTATTTTCAACCAATGACCACATTTAGAGCAGTGGTTGGCAATTTCAACATGCCAAATAATACTTTCTTTAAACCTAATTCATGTCTTCCAGAGCTTTAAAAACCTGTTGCTTAAAACCAATGCAGACCAATGAATTCACACAGAGGTGTTGGAAGCTTCCTCAGGATGCCATCAAAATCATACTCTAGTCTTCAGCAGAAACAAGTTGTTTTGAAAGGACTCATGTATACAACTCCCTCTACCCCAATAATTCACAAAAAATGAGATTAAAGCCTTAAAAACAGAGTAAACCCAACAAAGGCGCAAGGTTGCAATGCATTCTGAGCCTTTGGCTTTTGTTCATTCTTAAAGGCAGAAAGTCATCTAAGTGTTTGATAGGCTTCCCATCAAGGCATGGGTTAGGGATAGAAAACAAAGACTCAACTTTTAGGTCAAGCTGTTCCTAGGGGAGAAGGGGAAAAAAAAAAAAAAAAAAAAATGGAGGAGACAAAAATGTTTGACAGCTTCAGCTTTCTACTGAGCTCTTTTGCCAAGGCAGGAAAACTTTGAAAGCCAAATAACCTCTTCACACAGCCACAACCATTCATTTGCAATAGACAAACCATAAAAAAAGCTCTGAAACTTGTCAGGAAAAGGGAAGCAGTATGGCACAAAATAATTGCTTGTGATTTCCAGAATTAATCTCTTATCTGGGATGGGCAAACCACAGAAGGAACAGAAAAGTGGTCCTTCATGGCATCATGCTCCCTCTCCCAGTTTTAGGCACAGACAAGCTCCAGACTATCATCACACTGAATTCTGCTTTGCACCAGCAATCTATCCATTGTATTTACCAGGCAGCCTTGGAAAAACCTAAGATTTCTGACAGAGGCAATTTGATGACTGGGTTACCTGTGCTGTAGTCACAGTAGTGCTGGAGTAACCTAGCTTACTTTGCTTTTCTACAGTGACAGCCCAGAGAAAAGAGCACAGCATTTAGTCCAGCTTGGCTTGCTGCAAACCTCAGGTGAGATCTTATCCTATATCTGCTCTCAGCGCAGTGTTGCTGTGGGCAGGCTCTCACCAAGCTCAGCCAGCTGCTCCCTCTGCCCCAGCTGCAGCACATGCATGTGTCTTGGAAGGGGGATGATATTCTAAAAAGACAGAGGAGATGTGAACTTCTTGGCTTCCTGAAAACTTCATAAAACTCAACTACCTAAATGATAAAATAACTAAACATGCTGCCTACTTCAGATGCACTGCAGACAGAATGACCCACAGGAAAGCTCCACATTTGCTTCCAGGTTTGCTTTATCAAAGACAGCATTTTTCTTTCAGCCACTGCATCGTTTGCTTGGAGCTAAACAGCTCTCATTAAGCTTTGCAACCAAACTCCTGCTTCAGACCTACCACAACCACAGGCTTCTCAGCATACTTTGGACCTCTGCTATCTTCAGGACAAAACCAGCAAGGGGCACCACTCTCAGAGCCGAGCAGAGACACATGCTGGGAGTCAGCAGTGGCTACAATGGGAGCAACATTCCCACTGTCGGAGCATAGTTCCTCAGCACCCAAACCAGACATACAGGAGCAAAGGCCCCGGCTGAGCCTAAAGAAGGTCTCCTAGGAAAGGGGTTAAGGTTGTGGGAGGGAGGCCTCAAGTGGGGCTGGTTTAGGGCCAGTCTGGGGCACTCAGGGCTGGGCAAAGAAATGGCCAAACAGCAGCAATATTATGGCTGTAATCACAGAATCATAGATTAGTTTCGGTTGGAAGAGACCTTCAAAGGTCATCTAATCCAACCCCCTGCATTGAGCAGGTATCATCTAACTCTGTATCAGCTCAGAAGGGTAGTAACAAAATATAAACCCTTTATTACAAAGAGGGTTTTTTCAGTTTTAAAGCGCCGGAACAGAGACTGGGTTCTGTGGAGGGGGAACTGCCGCCCTCGGTTGCAAGACAGTTTGCAAATGAGCTTCTTAATGCACTATAATTAATTCTCAAATATCACTGAAAACGGACACAAGGCTACAAACTTTCCAAATAAGAATTCCAGGCTTAAACACCACTGGGGATAACTAGCCTTTGGCACGTAGGCTCTGCAATGACTTATTGTTAAGCAGAAAAATGATATGAGACTTAAGAAAATACTCCTTTCAGCCTCACAAAAATAAATGTAGCATTAGAGCAAATTGAAGTCTACATATAAATAAGTCCTCAGTAGGCTTCATTTATACAACCTTGTAACACAATACCCCAATTTAAGGATATAATTTGGAGCATTGTATAAGAAAGCTCTAAAAGTACAGACTAGTAGCAGTTTTTAAAAGGATACTTAGCACTTTTGTAATGAGCGACTGCCAACAAAACACCCCAGGCAGTTTAAGCACACATTCTTGCATGAGGGCGCATTGTTGCTGGTTTTCTTTCCATATCTTTTGGGAAGTGATTTTCACATGGAAATCATGGAAAGTTTCTTTATTTATTGGACATCTTTGTACAAACAGAATTACTCAGCTGGCCTTCACACACAAAAAGAAAAAAGGAAAAATTCTATTTCCTTGCAAATATGTTTCCCTTGATGACAAAGTACAGTATCCATAGATTTTATGCATCAGCCGACATTTCTCTCTCTATTCCTTCCAACTATGGCTCGCAAGGACTCCCCAACCAGCTGCTTCTCTGCACTGCGCATTCTGCTCCCCATCAGGGTTATTCTGGCAGTGGATTCAGTTTTAAGGAAATGTCCTTGTGCGCAGAAAAATGCTCGATGTATGAGCAGGGCAGGGGAAGCTGGGAAGCTCACAGACTCCTCCAGGCACTGCCTGGGAATCTTTCTGTACTGTGTGCTCTTCCTCCTTGTTCAGAGCATGTAAGAAAGCAGACGGTGGCGATAGATGATGAGGGGTGGGTAGTCTGCCTTATGCCTACATGCAGACTTGGCATGAGACTTTGCCCTGAAATAGAATCACAGAGCCAACTAGCTTGGAAAAGCCCTTCAAGATCGTCAAGTCCAACTGTTTCCCCAGGAGTACGTTCAAAGAGTCAAAACTGCCAGGTACATGCGACTTACCAGTGGATAGGCTGGCAGCCCTCAGGCACCCGAGCAGATTGAGCATTTCCACCTGCAGATGCACCTTGCTAGGGTCTGGTTTCCTCCACAGCTGCCCTTTGCTCTCCTGGGCTCTGTGTGCCTTTCCAGAGGAAGGATGAAGAGACGGTGCATGTGAGTGGGCAAAGTAACAGGGAAAATGAAACAAGAGAGTTTGAGAGGAAGGGATTTCCCAGATTGTTAAATCTGCTGCCTTGTCACATAGCTGATTGTCTTCATCTGTCTGGAACTTCACCCCAGCCTGCACGAATCATGCCTGTGTTTATCACAATTCCCGCAGCCGCGTTCCAGCCGGGGCAGCCGCGGGCGCACACGTTGTGCTCCCCGGATCGGGACTCCGCCCAGGTCCCTTCCACCTGGAGCCCGGCGCCTCTCCTCGCTGCCCGGCGCTCGCCACAACTGCCCGGTCTCGCAGGGGACCGGAAACAGGGCCGGGAGAGGGGAGCGACCACGACCTCGGCGCGGGGCAGACCCGCCGAGCGCGGCGGCAGCGGAGGGCCTGGGGAGGCGCGGGGGTGCAGGGAGACGGGGCCGCCAGGGGGCGCCGCCAGCCCACGGCAGGCGGCGGCGGGACGCGGGGAGCGGCGTGGGGCAAGACCGGCCCCGCAGGACGGATACCCCCCCCCGCCGCTCTGTGCACCCCGCTGCTGGCTGGGGACCGGCCCCGGGAGCGGCCCGTCATCGGCGGAGGAGCCTGCCTGCCGGGGTGCCTCGGCGGGGCCCAGCGCTACCCACGGCCCCGATGCCCGTTTTCCTCTGCCGAAATTAACCTCGAGGAAGCGGCGTCTTGTACAGCGAACGTGGCGTGCCCGCCTCCCGAGCGGGGTTAGAGCTCCCAGATCCCCTGCCACCAGCGCAGTGCACCTGTAATCAGAAACGGCTCCGGGCCTTTTATTTCCATGCCAGTAAGTCCTCTGCTAAAACCGCGTAGATCGCAGGCAGCGGGCTCGGCGGGGAGTGATGCCCGCTAGCACCGGCGGCGCTGAGCTCCGGCACCGCGCCGAGCAGTGGCCTCTTCGGGACGGCCCCGCCCCGGGTGGCGAAGCCTCGGGTTGTTATACAGAGGTCACCCAGGGCGAGAGCAGCTGCTGTCGGGCGCGGGGGACAGACACCTGCCGGCCGAGACAGGAGCCAGTGGAAGGCACTGGCCTGGAGCAGCCTGGCAGCTGCCAAGGGAGTGGGCAGCCCGGCC
Source organism: Psittacus erithacus (assembly GCA_009867235.2). NCBI lineage: Eukaryota > Metazoa > Chordata > Aves > Psittaciformes > Psittacidae > Psittacus > Psittacus erithacus. Next base: position 42,064 of record WYDI02037962.1, on the reverse strand, counting down.
GAGAGGAAGAGGCCTAGCGGCAGCGGGAAAAAGAAAAGCTGGGGCCGGGGGGGGGGACACACACAGCACCCGACCAGGACAAGCCCAGAGCCGGGGCCGGATGAGCGATGCCGGTCCGGGGTTCCCGCGGAGGGCGGCAGGGTGGGGAATCCTCCTTCGGTGCCCCCCTTCATCGGAAGGCCGGCAGAAAAAGACACAAAAGCGTTTTCACTGTGCACGGAGTCTGCAGAGATAAACCCCGCATGTTTCCACCTGGAAAAACGCGAAGTGATTAGATTGCAGGAAAGTCAATGAGCAGGACAAACGTACCGCTAATGTGCTACGAGCGTCGCTGATGACAGATAGGGATTATCAGTCGGACTCAGAGCACTGATTTAGTTTTCGCCCGAAGATGGGAGTGGGAGGCATCGGCTCTGCCCCTCGGGACTCGCACGGCCGGGCCGGACGGGGGTCGGGACAAGCGGTCACTGGGAGCCACGGAGCCGCCGTCGGTGCCTGAGGCACCAGGGAAACGCGCGTCGGGAAAAGGGGGCGAGACGGACACGGTCACAGTCGCCGGGGAAGCGGGGAGCTCTCCGGTTCACCCCTTCCTGCAGCCCGTAGGGGCAGCTGTGCAGTGGTGCCAAACCATGGCCCGCAGGGGCGGAGCGGCGGAGGCGTGCGCTTACTCTGTTCCGTCGGTTCCATGCAAGGTAGAAGAGTACCGGCGGGGCCGGCTCCTAGGGAACGGTTGCCTGCGCATGGTGAATGAGTTAGCGCCCTGTCTCCCCCTCACTGGCGGAGCCGAAGCAGTCGCTGCTGCCGATACGCGTTAGAAGGCGGAACCCAGCAAGCCGGGAGGAGGACGTGCTCCATCGTCCCGGGCACCTATACCGCGAGCGGGCGAGCTGCGGAACACGGGAGGACCACGGACCTCCACGGCTGAATCCCGATGGTGTGCGGCCGGAGGAGGCACAGGCACAGGGAGACAGCCCCCGGCGGGGCGGTGCGATGGCTCCTGGCCCCCCCGAGACGGGCCAACCCCGCGCCGCGGGAGAGCCGGGCGGGTCCGTGGCTCTCCGTGGACTGTCGCGCCCAGCCGCCGGGCTGTCATCAGCACAGACCCGTCGGCCGAGCCAGGGCAAGGCCAGCAGAAATGGACAAGGGAACAAGGGGCTTCGTGACGAGCGTGATAAATCCTTTACTACTCCTTGTTGCTGCTGTTTACAACAGGGAGAGGAAAAAGCAATGAAGTCATTTAAAACTTCCCTTAGGGCAACGTCATTTTTAATCTCACGTTTTCACGTTAAGCAGTTTATGAGGATGCACATAACAAGACACACAAGGTGTTACAGCATGTCCAACTTCAGCGACCGAAAATACAGACCATTGATCGAGCCCGAGTAAACACTTCCCAAACTTACACTGATACTCGAGCTGCTGATTCAGGTTAAACGAAACCCCATTCACCTGCGAACGGTTCTGATGACAGACATCGCAACAACCAAGGGACATCGCGTTTTAGTAAGTGCTCTGATGTGGCAAAGCCGATTCGTGTTCACTCTGTGAACGCTTGGAAAAGTTTTAGTTCCCCACCTGTCGTTAATCTTTTCCTTGGCTAAAAGCGCATCAGGAAGGCAGGAGCAGGCGGCTGTGAGATAAGGAATGCTCTGCAAATCCCGTTCCCGGGATTATTTTCTATTGAGACCTCAAACCCGAATTCCTCTTCTCTTGGCAAGTGAGCACATACTCGATTAAGAAGAATACCTACGGTAGTTTTATTTGTGCGAACGAGCTTCGTTCCGCGATGAGGTGTCGGCCGTTCTCCCTCCTCATACGGGGGGCTGTACGTCCCCTCCAAGGCTCTCCAATGCTTGTGGGGTCGGGCAAAGCCCGCTGAGCCTAGCCGCTGTACCCAGCACGAAACACCGCGTTCAGCACCGCGCTACAGACATTCCACTCTAACTCAAGGGGACGGCCGCCGCGCCCTGGGAACCGATGACAGACACCCAGGCGAGCGGGCCGGAAAGCAAGGTTCGCACTCTCCTCTCAGAGGGAGACCTGCCCGGCGCGGCAGATCCGCTGCCCGTCCGTCCCACGCCCTGAGCGGCTCTCGGCGGACGCCTCCGCTGCCTTCCCGGCCCCGCAGCAGCGGGTAGGTCTCTCGGAGAGGAGCCCTTTCGGGCTCAGCGGCGGGTCCCGCCTCCCAGCGAGGTCCCCGCCCCGAGGGTAGTGCCCGCCGCGGCGGGACGGAAGCGGAGCGGAGCTGGCCCGGCGGGCGGGGCAGGGGCTCCGCTGGGGGCTCCCGGTGGCGGCGGCGCGGCCACGTGCAGCCCCGCGCGCTCCCACGGCGCCCGCGGTCCGCCTGGCCCGGCGGTGACGTGTCGGGGTGGGGGCGCTCGGCGCCCGCCGATTGGGCCGCGGCGGCGGCGCGGGGAGGCGGCCGCCCAATGGGCGCGGAGCTCGCCTGTACCCGCGCGGTTATCTGCGCCCCGGGGCGCGGCACGCAGGGTCCCCGTCACCGCCGGGACACGCTGCCGAGGCGAGGCGCGGAACCCAGCCCAGCGGCGCCGGTCTCTTCCCGTCCTTTCTACCTCTCCATCCCGGGCCCAAGGCAGCCGCTGCAGCCCGCCGGGACGCTCTGCAGGCGCGGGGCTCCTTTCCTCGGGACTCCTACCTCAGCCGGGTCGCTGCGCGGCCCCGACTTGGCTCTCGCCACTCTCCAGCCTGGACGTTCGTGGCGCGCGTCGCCGAGCGGCGGGGGCGGGCGGAGCTGCGCCGCTGTTCCCCTGCTGCCGGCAAACTTTGGTACTTGCTGCTGCTTTGATACTGCCAGCCGAAGAGGGACGGTCCCGCAAGCGCGGGGCCCCGGGGCTGCAGCTGCCGGCGCGGTTGGAGACGGGCCCGCGCTCTCTGATGACCACCAATGTTAGCGGTGGGGCAGATGGATGCTAATCGCCAGAGCGCGTTCGTCCTTAGCAGTACGCCGCTGGCCGCGCTGCACAACATGGCCGAGATGAAGACCTCTCTCTTCCCCTACGCCCTGCAGAACCCCTCCGGCTTCAAGGCGCCCGCCCTCGGCGGGCTCAACACGCAGCTCCCCTTAGGGACGCCGCACGGAATAAGCGACATCCTGGGACGGCCCGTGGGCTCCGCCAGCAACCTGCTGGGAGGGCTGCCCCGCATCAACGGGCTGGCGGCCTCTGCGGGGATGTACTTCAACCCCGCCGCCGTCTCCCGCTATCCGAAGCCGCTAGCGGAGCTGCCTGGGAGGCCGCCCATCTTCTGGCCGGGAGTGGTGCAGGGCTCTCCCTGGAGAGACCCCCGGCTCGCCTGTCCCGGTAAGTGCGCCCGGTTCCAGCGGGGAGCGCGGCCCGGGGCGGGCGGGCGCGGTGGACGGGGCGGCCGCCGCGATCCGGGACTTCCCTGCACCTAATCCTGCTCGGAGCCAGCTGGGCCCGAGGCAGCCTTGCCGCAGACCGGGCCCCAGGCTGGGATCGGTGCAGACCCGGGCTCTGACGGAGCCATTTCTCCTCCGCTTTCAGCTCAGGCGGGGATGGTTTTGGACAAGGACGGCAAGAAGAAACACTCGCGCCCGACTTTCTCCGGGCAGCAGATTTTTGCTTTGGAGAAAACCTTCGAACAGACGAAGTACTTGGCCGGACCGGAGCGGGCCCGCCTCGCCTATTCCCTCGGGATGACCGAGAGCCAGGTGAAGGTAGGTCCCGCGAGCGCGCAGGGCCGAGCCCAGGATCCCTCTGCAGACGCCGGGGCAGCGCGGCAGCTCCTGGCTTCGGCAGCGATTGTCACCGACCAGGAGAACCGCAGCCGCACGGCTCGTTTATTTTGAAGTCGACTGCAATTTAAATTACGTTTGGATATCGGATAAGGATTTTAGCCCAAGTTCTACATAACCTATTTGGTCCTTAGAGTGCTTTATGTTGCAAGCGATATAGGAAATCTTTACATATATAAGAAACCCCAAAACAAACAAACCAACCAAAAACAAAACCAGGGCAAAAAAAGCCGCAAATAAACCCAGACACATGCACAAAAAATAAAATCCAACCCACAAACGCAATAAACAACAAAGCGAACAAATAAAGAAAAAAACAAAAACAACGCGAACAAATAAAGAAAAAAACAAAAACAACCCAAACAAAGCCTAAATAGATACCCCTCCCCCCCAAAAAAAACCCCTCAAAAATAACCCAAACCCCTCCCTAAAAAGCCGGGCAGGTAACTGCTTCCCACTGGTCAGTTTTCAGGGCAGATGCTATCCAGCAACTGGCACGGCTTTCCCTTGCATAACCACACAATTATCTGGCAACGACTTGGGGCGCCCCGACCCGTTGAGATGCGCTGGGAACCCAAAATACGTATTTTTCCGGCCACCATATCTCGTTTTCCACTGAAACCGCCGCTTTCACCGTTGCATGGCCCCGGCTGGGGACGTTCGCGGGGTGGTCACCGCGGGAGGGGTGTTGGTGTTCCCAGCGCGTCACCTTCGGGTGGTGTCCCCTCAGCGGGACGGGGCGGCTCGGCCCGGGGGAGGGTGTCGGGTTCCGGGGCGGCGGGACTGAGCCGTGCCCGGTGCCGGTGCCGGTGCCCAGGTCTGGTTCCAGAACAGACGGACGAAGTGGCGGAAGCGGCACGCGGCGGAAATGGCCTCGGCGAAGAAGAAGCATGACTCAGAGACGGAGAAGCTGAAGGAGATCTCGGACAATGAGGACGATGAAGAGTACAACAAGCCCCTGGACCCCAACTCCGACGACGAAAAAATCACGCGGCTACTGAAGAAGCACAAACCCACAGCCCTGTCCCTGGTGAGCCCTTGCAGCACCAGCTCGGATACCTTGTGAGGGGCCTGGCAGGATGGCAGAGCGGGGTGTTGTACAGCCCAAGATGTATGTGAGATGTATATATTTTTTACAGAATAAGTTATGAAATTATTTTCTCTCTCATCGGTGTAAATTTCAAAGGAATTTTTCCAACGTTTTTGGGTTTTGTTTTGTGTCCCGTTGAGGTTTGCTCCTCTTTTTTTTTTACCTTCTTGCAGATTTCCTTCGCCTAACAATCAGATTTTGTTACGTTTTCTATGGGTCACCAAATCCAAGCTCAGCCACTTTGTATATAGTAAATTTCAGATTTTGTGCTGTATATTTCTAGTGTAAAAAATGGCTGTTTTCTTTCAATCCCTCCCTCTACTATGTGTTTTGGCGGTTTGGTTTCTCCTGCCTCCGGATTTTATGCTTAATAATATCAAAAGAGAGAAAACAACCCAAAAAAGCACTAGAGGAAAATGGACACTTGATTTTACATTGGGATCAAATAATGTCTCCAAGCGGGTTGGAAAGACTTTGTATAAATCAATAAATTATTTAACAAGCTTCTCCTCTAGCGTGTTTCTTCCCGCATTACCTCGGTTTGGGCTGTGGGGCCGCGCGGCTTCTGGCCTTTGCTCCCTCTTCTGCAGGGCCGCTCTTACCCGGCGTTCCCTTGCTTCTCCGCCTTGGTGGGGCCGTGGTCCGGCGCTCACATCGGCACCGCCCCCCCCGCCCGCAGCTGGGTGCCCGGCCCCGCCGCTCCGCGAGGGGACGAGGATGTGCTGGGGTCGATGGGCTGAGCCGGGCACTGCCTCACGGGAACGCGGACCTGGGACCCCCCGAACACCCCCGTGAAGAAGATACACGGGTCTGAACGTGCAGTCCCGAACCTGCCGTGTGCAGGGGCCGTGGTCGCGCCAGTTCCCAGCACAGAAAGCGTTTCGGTGGCCGCTGGCAGGCGATGCGCTGTGCTCCGTGGAGGGGGCACGTCCCACCGCGCTGCCCGGATGCCGCCCGTTGCAAAAAGCCGGGAGGCGAACCCGCTGATCTGGCGGCGGGGTCCGCAAAACCCGACCTCCCGCCTCGCCTCCCCCCAGAGGCCCCGGCCCGCACCTGGCCCTGGCGGCCCTGCACCTACCGGAGATGGTCACGACCTGTCCATAACGAGGCCCAGGTAACGGGGAAACCGTCGAGCTGCCACGCAGCTGCCCCAGCATGCAGGAAGCCCAGTGGGTGCCAGCCCCTAACCCCGCTGCCTTGTAGCCATTTATTTTAATTTAATGAATGAGATTCTTTTCTTTCTGCCTCCAAGCTACTGCTTCCAAGCCTGAACAAAAGCAACAGCCGCTCTGTGCACCGGCAGCGCTCCATCGGCGGAGGACAGCGCTCCCGGGGATGGCCGTGACACACTCCGAGACAGCGGGCCGGTTATGAGTCCCGGTGCTCCCGCAGCCGCCTTCCGCAGCACAGGGCCGGGTTTGCGTTCCCGGGTTCCCCGCACCGTGGGCGGCTGCGGCCTCTGCCCGCCGGCTCGACGGGAAGCGGGACCTGCGGCCTCGCTGCCCACAGCCGCTGCTCCCCTGTGGCTGCACGGGGGCCGTGGACCCGCACGGCAACGTTCCCTCCCCGCATCTGCAGGGCGGCGGCCACGGCTTGCGTCGGGACAAATCTCTCTAAGAGGAAGAGCTGTAAAGGAAGGCTCTGATCGGCGCCTGCCCCCGAGGGTCCCTCCCCCCACCCCAGGCCGTTGAGTCTCGCTCGTCCTGTTCATTTCCCTCGGGCCCGGGCAGCTCCTCGGTTCGGGGGACGGCGCTGGTGGTCCTGCAAATCGTTACTCACTGAGAGCAAGGTCTGGCGGGACCGCGCTCGAGCTGCACCCTGGTTACGGACGGAGCAAATCAAGTTTATAAACTGCTCTATCGGCTCTGAGCACGCCGCGACAGGCCGCTGCAACCGCAGCAATGAGCCGGAGCCGGTCTTCCGGCTCCTAAGGGGAAACAACCAGATAAAGCCCACCCGCATCTGGAAGCAGGATCATTCACACCTGCGGCTCTCCGCCTGCCTGGGAGCGGAGTTAAAGCGTCCCGCGGAGCCCCCGCGCCTGCGCTCAGGGATAATCGTTCGGCCCTTCGCGGAGCGGGGCCCCGGGGCTGCGCACAGACCGGTCACGGGGCCGAAATCCCTGGCTGCGGGCGCGAGGACTGCCCGTAGCGGCCCCGCCCGGGCGTCACTCAACGGCAAAGTTGCGTTTTACGAGTTCCTGCGGGTTCAGTTTGAGACTCGTCGAGTTACTGTGACAGGTCTCCCCTTCCCAGCGCCTGCAGCCCGGCGGGGTCCGGATTTACAGCCTTCCGGCCTGCGGCTGTGGTGAGTTTATCTATGAACGAGGCTCCACCACGGGCTTGACCAGGCAGCGGGTTTTCTGCACCCGGGGATAGTCAGGAAGGGGCTTACGGTGGCAAATTCATCGAACTGTTGGGCGCTGGCATCTCCTGAATGGCTCACAAAGTCAAATAACTCCCCGTGCATCAGCACTCCAATGCAAACTCCAAAACGTCTTTTCCTCTGTTTGTCTTGTGTTTTGATTAACTCTATGAGCTGCATTCTGCAACACGGGTTCTCATCTGAGAAATACCCTGTTAACTGGCAGGAGATTAAAAGGTAACTCATTAATAAGAAATGTGACAATTTAATAATTTCCCTATGGTCCCCAATGCCCAAATTAAAGGGACAGACACAACCGCATTCACCATGATTAGTTTTATTGCTTGAGAACCAGAGTACTCGTTTCTAAAGGCCTTCGAAGTTATCATGAGTTGAGTTCGCTTAAATAGAATTACTGTGTGGTTATAATGCAACATGGCACAATGACGATACAGAGCTGCAACACCTGCTGGGCAACAGCACTTAACAGAAACCCAGCTCATACTGCTGAGAACACACTCTGCAAGCGGACATCAAATCATTTTCAATGGTAGTGATTTATACCAAAATCAAGCATCAATCTAATGCCATCACGCAGTCCATGAACTCTGTAGTGTTCTAAATTAAATCAATAAAACATACATTTGTGTTTCATCAACAGACTCCCTAATTACCTTTTAATGTTTTATTTAGTGGTGGGAGAAAAATGTTCGTAACAAGGTTATATTATAGCTGCATGGAGCTACTAACCAGGAAAATTTACAGTTGTTTTTTTTTTCCTTTAACACTGTATAAATACAGTCTGTGTCCAATACAGCTGCTACCTGAAGCAGACTATTATTCTCTTCTCCCGTGTTGTTATTGTTTCAATATAGAATACTTGGCACCATAAACAGTAACAAAAGACAGACAAAACCAGTTTACAAAATTCTGGAAAGTTACACCCAAACCTAGCTAAGAACTTCACATTCAATCCTTAATATTACATAGAAAGAAGGGATTATAGGAGTAACAAAGTGAAACTGCTAATACATGTGCTATATAGTATGCTATATATATATATCTGTATCCAGGATGGCACTGCTATATATTATTTATTATATAAATGTTGGCTGTTGATGTACACTTAACTAAACCTGCTAGGACTCGGACACTAACTGCTGATATGGCACTCTCAAGCATTCATATTGGAAAGTATATTTAGCATAAGTTTTGGTCAGGTTTATAAATTATTTATATATCTGTGTATATATACACATACATACATATATATACACACACATATATGTATGTATAGAAAGCAGCTGCTGTGTGATTCAAAAACCATGTAACATGGCAGTATAGTAAATAACATGAGAAAAAAATTATAAAAATGAAAACCGAAATACTAAAACTAAAACCACAAACCATAAGCCTTGGTCAACAAAGAAAATACCATTTAAAACCATCGATAGCTCTATCTATACAATCCAATGTACAAAACCCCAAAGTGGTAAAGATATATAATGTTAGGCATGACACCTTTAGAAGTTCATAATATGCTTTTCCACATTGACAAACACTTACTAAAAGTTGAAAGTTGTGAAATCTAAAATACAGAACATCTCTGCTGTCTATTTAGAGTTTTGGCAACAGAATCGTGACATATATATAAAAAATAATTCCACGTTTCTACTTGATGTCACATGAACATACAAGACAGTGAGGTATGTGAGGCTTTTCTCGAAGAGAGTCCAGATGCTGAAGCATAGTGTACGATCAGCAGTCTAAAAATGTGGCACTCAGGACTTGATTTATCAATGCAGCTGTTAGGATTAAGTGTTTCGGTTCGTGGCGTGCTCCTTCCCTCCTGCTACAGGCTGGCTTCATGGAAAATCTTCTCGTTCCGTTGGCATCTTTTTCCTGTTGCAGAATTGGCAGTTTTTTAAAAAGAAAAATAAACACAGGGGAAATGTTGTAGAGAATATAAACGTAGAGGAAAAAAAATGATATTTACCACCACATCACTGCACGACACAACACTTGTGCACATTTGCAATAGGTTTACCTGCCCCAGCAGCTATTCGAAAGGACAGGAACACAGGCTGCAGCAAGTCAGGGAAAAATAGAAGTTACATGGTTGAAATGGAAACATTATGTTTTTACAGGCAGCAGAAAACACAACAAAAATTCCTCTATGACTGGGAACAAAACAGTGCAAGCATTTTTCTTATTAATCTAGCTACAAAATGCACAGAACTCCATCATCTCCCTACAGATCTCTGCTCTCCTTGAAGTCTAAGGAGAAATTTGCCCCTGATTTCCACAGGAAAAGGCTCTGGTTTTAGACACAACTCCCCCTTACCACTGACGGCATCAGCTCCACTGCTAGAAAAATCTGCCTTAGGTACGCTAGTGACAAGGGAAAGAGATTTCTGGTTGTGAGTTGGCTGCCCTGCAGCTGAGCTTCCCATCTCACAGTAGCAGTGAGTAAACTGCTGTAGTTTAAAACCTGACTTGGGTGTATCTGCACGAATATCTTTAGCACACTCTTCCTTAGAACAACACCACTGTCTCACAAGAACTCTTGACCATGAAAGTAAATACAAGCATGTATTTGTGAATTTGGATGCATGCATATACATGTGGTTACCCACCATCCATCACTGAATTAACTGAATTCAAGAGACTTAGTGCTGTCTGACACATTACCGCTATCATATAGTTTACAAGTTTCTACATGAGTTTTTATAGGTCTTATATTGTTTTAATCTGGGCTTTCAGAGCTTTCCTCCTCCTCCTTGATCAGCTTTTTTCAAAGACAGCAAACACTCAGTTTGGCTGGATTCCTGACTGTGCTTCCCATCTGGTACCTGCAGCAGAGAAGATTGTTCGTAAAATTCTGTCTTGGAGCTGCCAATATGTTGTTTTACTAATGAGCGGTAAGGCACCAACTTCATGGAATCTATGCCTTGGAAGCAATTGTAATAACCCAATAAAAGGTGGGTTTTCAACTACAATGAAAATACTTTGGTTTTACAGCAAAAGTTGTAAGCGCACAGACAGCTGCTGCTTCTCTTCATTTTGTATTGTACCATGCTTCCAGCCTAGAGCACATCATCCTGTTCTTTATTTTATTTCATACAAGTGCCTCCTCTAATATACTGTCTGCCTTCAGTTGAATTCAACTTTAAAATATTTTCAAGTCTTTAAACAAAAATAGAACAGAGATATAGTTGACTTAAACACAGAGTTAACAGAAACTAGTGCACACATTCTTTGTCCTCATGAGAAAGACTTAGAAGATACAATCTAAATGTTTATTTACCTTGTGATCCCCCATGCAGACATTAGGCCCAATGTGGTCATATATTACTATCTTCTCATCATTTTCTGACTAGTTAAAAGAAAAAGAAACACAACAAATCCCCAGTTAGTTCAGGCATTCTCTTCATTACACACACAGAAAGAAACACAGAAATGATTTACGCAAATAGTTCAAACCAGCTTCTGAGCGAAGCAACATTAACACATCTTCGCTTGGCTTCTCCAGAGCAAAATCACGCAGAATGAGTTTTTATGCCCAGTGCTGTTTGCAGTCATTTGTGTAATCTGTCCATGCAAAATGACTCACAAAATCACTGCACCTACTCCTTGCTTCTGGGACCTCAAGACATTTTAACCTTTGGGCGGATGAAATGAATGGCTTGGGTATGATGCATCCGGGCTTCTGCCACAGACATGCAGTCAGTGCACTTGGCCAGTTCTTTTTTAAGAACAACACACAATTTTTATTGAATGAGGTGCGACAGATGCTGTTGTTCAAATTAAATGCAATCCCCATTGCCTTCTAAGAGCATTTGATTTCACCATATAGGTGATTTTAAATGTTCGGAGAAGGGAAAGAATTTACAGTTTATGAGTATAATCTTTAACCTTTCTATGAGACACATTTCTTCATCTGAAAAAAAGCATCGACTTTAAGAAAACCAGCAAGTGAAAGATGACATTCCTCCAGACTCCACTATGAATTACTTTCATTTTGTTCCATGTTGAACTCTATCCTTATCACTGACTTCTTTAGCATTTGTAACTTAATGAATAATAAAAAGTACTCGTCTTTCTGCCACTTGCAATAAATGTCATTTTGAGAATCTGTTTTGATTTTCAAGCGCAATACTTCAGGAATAAATAAAAAACCACTGCCATACAAAATGATTTCTTTTTATGCTGAACAATTCCTGTGAGCTAATTAAACCTGCAATCTGCACACTCTCAAGTCTCTAATACAATCATAGATGTGCTTTAAAGCAGTTGGCAATACTAATTTATTTTGTATGAAACAGTCAAGACTTTCTCATCTGTAATCAGTCAAGTTTACTGGGCATTAACTTCATATAAACAGTAGCATTTAGAACTATAAAGTTAAAACTGAATTATCTTTAATGCAGTAAGGAAGCTTAAGGTCAGATTTACTTTATAGCATGGTTGTCTGCCAAAAATATAAAAACATAACCTTCTGCATTGTATGCATGAGCACTTTCCAATATTTCAAGATCATAATGCCACCAGCATCGGAAGTGGGGATACATTCATCAAAAGTGACTTGATAATTTACAAAGGCAGCATAAAATTGTGGATTTTCAACTGCATAATCTTTAGACAGATAAACAAATTACAGCGGTGCACAAGCAGAAACAATATACACTTGGCTGAGCATTCATTACTTCATGCTATCAGGCATCAAGGCAGCTCCCTAGCAGTGGGCAACCTTTGGTGTTTTAGGGCTCAGGAAGCATAAAATAACATGATGGTGAGGTAACCGACCATGGCATGATAGATGATGTTGCATGAAAGCTGTTTACAGCCCATGTCTGTACAATCTGTAATGCCTACTATGGAGCTGAGCGCACTGTACAGTGTGGCAATTTGTGCACCCTATCCTTTCTTTACATGGGATTAAAATGCAGATTTATCACAGTTTTGTTTGAAATAAAGTATAGAATTGCTAAGCAAGAAAAATAAATTCTTTATTTGCCTATAAGAAAAATGAATACAGCAAAATAATTACCTGCCTCAAAATATTCAATACCTCGCTACAGCAAAAAATTCTTTACAATTTCATGTATATTTGTATTTGAAGGATTTGTCATAGTGTAACGAGTTAATTAAAATCTGCTTTTACTTTCTTCACAGTTCCTTTTAAAGCTCCTAAGCCTCTGCAGTGGAGTAAGTGCTCAAAGGCAAGGCAAACACTGCTTGCTGTGCAGAGCCACAGAAACCTGTAAGGTCATTTTGCCCTTTCCTCTATCACTTTAGCATTCTTTTCTACTGAATATTTCCATTAAGTTTTATGGGCCAGACTTGCAGCCTGGTTTTGAGCTGGGTAAGCTGGCTCCTTTCTCCATACAAACTCCCTGAGGGAAGCCACTGTGCCAGTGTGGCCTCATCCCCAGCTGTAACCTTGCATACACGCTTCTGGAGATGGCCCACACTGCAGGCTCAGAACTTGCAAAAGCAGGGACAAAAGTCTATGCATTTTTAAATGTAACTTTGAATGATCCAACCATTGGGCTTCTGGTCCACAGAGACTAAGAACTGGGCTGAGTGACCTCACAGTTGCACATTTCTGTAATGCTCTAAGTTGGCTTTCCTTTGTTTAATTTCCTCCCATTATATCCAAGTTATACCCCCCTAGATAATCTGAAAGAATTCCTTTCCCTCTGTACTGTTTACACTCTTCAAGCCTTTGTGTACACTTCTATCTCCTTATTCATAGCTTTAAAAAAAAAATCTTCCCTCATTGGCCACTCTTTCCATGGTTTTAAACCTTTGTTCTTTAGGAATTTCATGGGCACCAAGCACTAGCATTGATATTTTGAGTAAAGTCTCACTTTTTCATATGATATTTCTGTCCAACAAGATCAGATAACACTGATTTTGACACTACTATTTAAAGCCTATGTTCCTCTCAGCTTCACGGGATTTTAATTAAAGACTGTAGTACAGGCATTGTCTAAAGTTCTGGGTGAAACTTCAAGCTCTCATGCAGACACTTCTTACACATTACAATAAGCGAGGAAGTACACTGAATGGAAATTTGAGTAGCTATGGAAAAAATGTTCTCAGCCTTTCAGTGAGTTACATACTGCAAAGCAAACAGTCTAATCATGAGATAAATAACCCTAATGAGAGAGAGAAACAGAAGGTTATAAACTTCAGGAGAGCAAGTTTCAAGGGTTTCATTAATCTAAACAGAAGAAAAAAGAAGCCATGAAACTGCAGAATATGGATTTCTTTGTGAAGATGATTTTCAGCAATTCACTCCCATTAAACTGCATTAGTTACACCAGCAACATACAGACAGACACATGGCAATTTTGGGTTTGGCAAGTCTGTTCTGTATCCGACAGTCAGATAGTCTGGTCAGCAGGATAACCTCAACACTGCAAGTCACAGCACATTCACCCTCCTGTTGTGCTCGTGGCCACGGCTGGCACAGGAGGGAAAGCTTAGCTCAGGGCAGAAAGGCCTGGGTCAGATCTCCTGATATCATACATAATTTCCTGATGTGTTCTTGGTCCTTTACAACAACTGGTACCTAGTGTAAACAGGATGGCTCTCCAGCTGCCACAGCAAGCACACAGGAAAACCAGAAGCAGTATGAGCTGACACATGTAACTGTTGACCTGGGTCAGTGTTTCCAAGGAAAGGAAGAGAGCAGAGGGCAGTAAGCAGGAGAGAGAGAAAATGAGGGAAAAGGAAAACTGGAAGGCTCCTAACCTCTGTCTAGATCAACCCTCGCCTCGATGGAGCATCACCAAGTTTACCTTACTGCTACACATTAAAACTCAAAGAGGAACTATAGGTTCTAAAAATGTTGTACAATGGAATTTTTAAAGCTTCAATGGAATGTCTAAATTGAGGCAGTTCATAAGTGTACCAAGGTTAGGAGCCTACCTGTTGGAGACTCTGCCTTCATCCAGGGGACAACGATAGGAGATATGGCCTATCTAGGAACTAACATATTCTTAGGAAATCCAGTTCTCACCATCAGCAATAGAAGGAACTTAAATCTACCACACTTTTAACTTGGGTCCCTCAAGCTGCTGCCACACAGGTTTTTCTTTCAGTAGCTTTACTCGTCAGTCAGCAGCCACTCCTGCTTCTGTCTGTGTCTGAGCTAAACCCTTAGCAAGGGCTGCTCGTGCTGCTGTGCAGTGGGCTGGGAACTGATGGGGGTTTTATTTTCTGTTATTTCTGTTTAAAAAGAGGCAGGTTTCCCAGTGGCCTCCACCCCAGGGCAGCACTGATACGTGCAGGAGAGACCACAGCAGCCAGTGCTGGCAGCTCACGCACCACAAGAGGTGTTTGTGACAGCTTAGGTTTTGGTAATTGCCAACGGGTCAGCTGGGACAAACCTGCATTCTTGGGTGGGAGGCACTGGAGGCATAACAGTTCATTACTGCCATGGTAAGCTGTCTTAGCTTGGTGGTCGCTACAGGCAACTGAAAATTCAGGGACAAGCAGAAGTGTATCCCCCCTACCTGCCTTTGCTGAAGATAAGCACACGTGGAGGTGCGGCGCGGCTGCAGGTCTGTACTTACTTTCAGAATGAGCTCCTTGGCTGAATGGGACATCAGGATTCTGTCACACCAGGCTGGACATCTTGTATTCATGTACTGCTTTCCCTGGCTGGAGTCCTCGCTGTACGGGTAACTGCAAACAAATCACCATCACAGCCATCAGCAACTCCTTGGAAGCAGCCAGAAACCTCTGGCTCAACCAATCACATTAATTAAAAGATGTCACTGGCAAGAAAGCAGCTCTTTTAGACTCTTCTCATATTTATCATCCTTCTTGTCTCCTCTCCCTTTCTTTCTCATGTGCTCTTTCTCTATTTCTCTTCTTATATTTACCACCCTTCTTCAAGCCAACACGTTAAGACATATACAGTCTCTGAACTCTTCCCTCCTACTTTGCAGTTTTGCATGTGAGAGTGTTCGAAGACAGAAAACTACCTGTGTGAAAGTATGAAAATCATTTCAACAACTCAAGCCCAGAGCAGGCTGCTGGCTATGACTACGGAAAATAAATAAAGAGAAGATGAAACAGGAAACCTAGGGAAAACACAAGTTCATCTCACAGGATTTCTTTGCAGGATTCTCTCAAGGATGGCTATCCAGGAATGTTCTAACAGAAAATAGTTCAGAGCACTAGGATCTCTGCAGCTGTACAAAACCCCCACCTGTACAGATCCTCTGAGCCTGACAGAAGGGAAGGTATGACACAAAAGCAGGCTCTTCAGGGGATTTCTGCAGAACCAAGGAATTGGGAATATGTTTTAAGGACAATGATACTGACTACATAAGGCTCTGTACCTTTACATAAAACAGTGTTAAGATGTAAATTATTCTGTAAAGGCATCTGGAATAGAAGCTGGTTAAATGGTAGTTATGCTGTGGGGTCACTGTAAATGGGCTATGTGATCTCCAGTGTGTTATAACTTACCTTTAAAAGGCAACAGAACCTGTTTAGCTTAACCTACAGAACAGTTGGAAGTAAGTTAACTCAACATGCCTATGTGAACCCATAGGCTGAAATCACCTAAAGGACCTGAAGTGGCAACCTCCGGTTCAATCGCCAGAAGCCTGAGGCCAAAGCTATCATCCTTTTACCCAAATGCTTATTATGACAGAACTTTGAATGTGATGATGGCTCAGCATGCTGCAAGGCCTTCTGTTCTGCCAGACCATTTCCAAAATGGCATGGGGAAGCAGCCAAAGAGAAGTCTGAGGGAAATCCAGGGGGTTTGTGACTCAGTTTCTTGAATATTGGTTCTGAATGAACTGAAGTTTATCCTTGATGAATACATCATAAGGCTGATGCATACTACCTACACATGTATGTTGGGTGTATTTAAAATGACATTCGCATTTTGTTCTGCTCATCACTTTATTCATAAAGGAAATACTGAGGTTTTCCTGACGTGTGTTAAGAAAGCATTTCTGGCATTGTAACAAAAAGGTTTGCATGGTTGAAGAGAAACTTCTTTGCCACCCTACTTGGTGGGATGCTCTGAAACTGAGACATACAGCTTTCTACAAAATGGGTTTACAAGCTACACTGCCATTAAAAAGATTAGCCATGGCAAACATCCAAAGAAAGCGCACTGAACGTACTGGAATAAACCAGTGATCTCAGTACCTTTTCCACCTCATCAAATCTAACAAGACTCATTTTCAAAACATATTATGAGAATTCAATTTGCTGCTTCACTGACGTACAGAAGCACAACTTATTTCTGAGTGTCTGTGAAATACTTTGATGATGTAATACTGTTGGTAGTAGAAGCTCTTTGTCTGCAATTTAAGGGTTGATTTTTTCTGGTAACCTCTTTCTTTAGGTACTCAAGAACCCCACACAGCTGAAGCAACTTTTTATGACATAAGGTATAAGAATCAATCACATCTCATCTCATACTTCCTTTTACAGCATTAACTGTATGGCTTTTAAAGTATGATGTTCTGTACCTGGAATGATCTGTTACTGCTCTGTGTTGGAGCATTTAATCCGAGAGCCCATATTCTGTGAAATGGTATTTATCAATTTGCTTTACTGATCTTAACGTTTCACAGGGTGAAAACTTCTGCCAATTTTTCAAGGTCTTTAGTGCTGATCGCCCAGTCAAGAAGTTACTGCAGTTTACAAATATCTTTGACAAATCAGATTTCTAGTGGCTGTGACAGAGATGAAAATAAAATGCCGCAAAAGTTATCCAGACAAAATGATCTGTAGGTAATAATTTAATACAATAAAGTGGGGCACGCTCTTCTTTTTATAAAGCAGCATCCTTCCTTCAAGCCAGAAGTGTGGAGCACTCTGTCTTGCTGCACTCTAAGGAGTAAGGCTTCTCCCTCCCCACCACTGCCTCCCTGGCTTGTCAAGTCTCGCTCAGTGAAATGCTGACATAGATGTAATAAAGAATCCTAACTACCTATGTCCCCAAAACTCTTTTCTCTCCAACTTCATGCTCTAGAAGGATCACAAATACTTTGGAATAAGCAGGCTTCTTTTGTAGATGCGCTCAAAAAGTGGTCATGATTCAGAATTGCTGGGAGGGACGCTTCTTTGTGACTAAACAGGTTGTGGGGACAGAACAGTGTAGTTTATTATATGCCATTTATCTTAACTAGATTTTTGCAAATAAAAGCTGTACTAGAGGCTTCTGGAATAGGACTGTCACCACAGAAATTTTCATGAAACATACTGCTGAATGTATGCTATTCCAGAATATCTTTTCACACAAGATGCACTCCAGTAGCTGTCTCCGTCATCCTGTTCTGTAGTTAAGTGAACAACAGTATGAAAATGGTATGACTCTTTCCAGAACTGAATCATTTTCTTGTGAACGCTGAAGCTTTTACATGGTTGGAGTACTTATAAGGTTTTTTTCCTCTATGGACACTCTGGTGTCTTACATGATGTTACCTCACTGGGATGCCTTCCAACCAGCTGATGGGATTTAAAACCAGTCAACAGAAGCAAAAGAGGAGACAGATGCAGAACCTTTTGGGGAAGCCAGGCTGATGATTCTGGTGCTGCCATAAGAGAGATGATGTTGCAAAAATCAAAGACACAAGGAAAACAGGTGAAGCCTCAGAGCTGCCACACATGACCTGGCTCAGTTTGTCTTGTGCACAAAGCCTGTCACCAGAATGCAGGCTCTGGCTCTGCTTCTGTGCATCCTGCAAACACAGGGACATCTCCCAAGGCTGGCAGCGTGGCCCCACAACTGTGAGGGCTGCGGAGCACCCGACAGGACAACTAACAGGGGAGCATGTATATTGGGAAAAGCAGGACATAAGACATGACATTCGTTTTGCTCCTGCAATAGAACAACTGCCTGGACAGCTCAGACTCAGGAAACTGGAAAATATTTCCACTGACTTCAATGGGCTAACCAAGATACAAGAGTGCTAAGACACACTTCTATTTGACTATGAACCTTCTGTTCTCTCCAGGATGGCTTCATCATTTATCCCCTCTTTTCCTTCCTTTCAGCCCCACTGCTCACCTGCTTCTTTGAAATAAAGCACAGTCTCTTAAAGAATAATGTAAATTCAAATTTGTGTGCATGCGAAAAGCAGAACTGTTCTTGTAATACACATCTTCCCAAAGATGTGAAGCATGAGACTGTCTACTATCAAGTGCATTAAAACAGCTTTGTTTCGCTGACATCTGCAGCCTCTTTTAATACACTCTTTCCAGGCAAGTAAGTAACTTGAGGTTCTTAATTCAAAACTTGGTTAATAATTCTAGTTAACAGATTTTCTGATCTATGAACATTATAAACAATTACAGGCTTGATAAAAACAATTGCAGATCTGATACAGATAATTTTAAGGGCTCTACACCAAATAATAGTTAAAAATTCCAGTATTAATTTGCTGGAGGGTAAGCATCATGCGACCTCCCTGTGCACGCATTATTAATCTTGATCATCAGAACTGTGACTGCGGCAAGACAGAAAGGGAGAACCAGTGCTCCCACGTTCAGGACTAGACAGGAAAGGATGTCTTTTTTTTACCCCCTTTCACCACCTCTCTACCTCAATTACTATCTTGTGCAATGTACAGAAAACAGTGGTCCTGAGAAAGAATAGCGAGTGTTCATGTAAAAATGATGACAACAGATAGAGGCCCCTAGGTACTCCTGAAATAGAAATGCTAAATAGATACAATGCTAACACATACAGGTGCTATAGATAAGACTGTACACACTTCCTACCTTTAGTATTCAGTACAGTTACTGACCTTTATTTTTTTAAGTACACACACACTATACTGTATGTATCTAGAAATACAAATGGAGAAATGAAGAATTCCATGTGAAACAACTTTTCTGCCCTGTTTAAAACAGCGTCAAAGTTGAAATTTAGGACCTAAACCTCTAATGGTAGCTGAATAACTAATAGTAAAACCATTCTGTTATTCTCGGTGTATGCCAGCAGGGTCATGCAAAATATACTTTGACTGTATATGCCTCTGGATGATGGAGAGGCAGCTGTTCTGGAGCTGGAGCAGCCATGTGAGAGGCTTGTATGATTTACCCCCAGTTGTCCAGGATTTATTTTTCCTCAAGGTGCTCCTCCAGCTGCTTGTCCACCTTATTTCACAAACTTTTGTTTCAGTTGCACTCATTTTACTTAACCAGGATTATTGTGAGGTGGGCTTTCTGAATAAAAAGTCCAAAAGGTACTAGTTAAAACAACATCATTAATATAATGCCCAATGTTGTAGAAATTTAACCAAACACTTTGAGGAATTGTGAGCTAACTCTGAATGAGAAGCAGGCTGTCCAGTGAACTACTGGTATTAGAGTTAAAAAGGATGAGAGCTACTTGGCAACTGTTTAGGGAAAATAAAATATAACAGCATCAGTAACATCCCTGCACTCCTGCTGTTGGCAGGGATTGTCAAAGATGATTGGACACCCTCACAGAAATGCTTCCTGCAGGGTGGAAAGTCTCCTGATGTCACAAACCATCCCATCAGCAGGGTCTGGACTTGAAACACAGGCCAACAATGCCGTGTGTATAAACGTCTCCTTAACTAGCATCTCCAATCAGGAAAAATGCTCCGCACAGGAATGGATGAAATGTGCTCCTGACATGAGTGAAATGTACTTTCTAACAGAAAACAGTGAATTCACCCCGGGTTGCTGGTACCTTTCAAGGCCATTTCCTACATGGCTCTGCCTGCCAGCTTGGCTTCACACGCACTGACCATGCCCCGCTGCTGCCAGGCCCCTTGTATCGTCTGAGGGATCCTGCTTCCTATGGGCAAGGCATCCCAGGAGTGCTGCAGGGAGTGTAACAGCATCCTCTAGCCAGCAGACAGGAAAAATTAAGCTGTGTAATCTTTAGTACAATACAGGTCCTTCTGAAAAACTGTGCATCCTCTGTCCAGATCGACGTGCAGATGCTTAGGCAAACTATCATGTTTCAGGGAGCAGAAATAACCTCCTACTCAAAGCCCACTTGTTCTCATCTATTAAATGTCCCCACATTTTCATCACTGAATTGCTTCTAACACAAAATATACGAGATTTGGGATTATAAATCATCGATGAAAACTGAGCTCTTCATGGGAAGAGCTGAGACAGTTTGATTTGGTCTGATTCAGTTTTTGAACTCAGGTATGAGTCCTCACATTTACTAAACTTTTAATTCCTTCTATTTACACACAATATTCAGAGAGAACTTCAAAAGGGGAAACATCCCAACCACTTGTCATCAGAAAATTATTTACTATTTTTGTATTTTCTAAGAAAATGTTTGACCTATTTACCTTTAGCTCTGACACACTTTCAGATTGTCTAAGATGCTTTGACCAGAAGCAAGGACAGTCAACGTAGGCTGCCTGTTCAAGGTTTAGGTGCTTTAAAAGTTGCAAGGCCAAAGTTATAGATAAAAATATTTTGGTATTTTTAATTGACAAGGTCCCAGCTCAGCATCAGTGTGAGCGGGTACATGAGTATGATTTCAATGAAATGCCATTTGACCGATTGAGGTATGACATTGCATTTTTGTCAGCTTCCAGATCACTCATTTCTCCCTCCAAACTGATCATTTTATATTTCCCTGAATCTGGAAGGCAGATTTGGGTTCCCTAGTTCTCTTCCTAACAAATGACCCATGTAATTTATCTTCATATGCTCATCTTCGGCAGCAGATAGTTAAAGCTAAGCAATAAGACACGCTACTGTTTGGATTAAATTAGCTGCTTCAAATGTACCAACATACTAACAAGCCCTCACAGTGCTCTGCCAGCCAACTGCCACGATGTGCGGCTCACTTAAGGCAAATGAGGAAGGTAAACACAGTCCTGCAAACACAACAGTTAAAGTACAATGTGCTGAACAGCTGCTCCTTGCAAAAGCTACACTAGCACCATGGTGACCACACCAACAGCCAGAGGTGACAACTGCAAAGGGGATGGAGGAAAAACAGGACTGGGGGCCATAACTCTGTGCACAACACAAGCCAAGGGTAACCACATGGTGTGTTCTCTGGATCTTTTCTATGGATTTAGGTCTGGCATATTGCTTTTTTGGCTGAACATACTTCTTTGGAAAATACATGTCTATGATGTGCTTCAGAGCTCACGTTTCTGTACCATCAGTGTAACTCTGGGCCTTTTCCAGATAAAACCAAGAAAAGCAGAGCCCTTTTCTTTCTCCTTTCCTCCAGAACCTTCCCCACAGAGGAAATCTCCCCTTCCCCATCACAAACATCCCATGGCTGTGAACACGGGCAGAGCCTACAGCACCCTGCAGCTGCCAGTGCCCCTCTGCGGGGTATTCAGCCTGTCGAGGGGCCCTAACACTGTGTGCTCAACACGAGCATCATGGAGAGGCCAGCTAACAGAAATCAGTTATTCAGCAACAGCAATGCCTCAGCGAGTGGACAGTGAGCGACGAGCTCTATTGGTTTAATGACAATAATGCTGTACTCCACTAAGTGTATGTAATACACTAATATTACAAGTGGATAAATGTAATTATGAATAATGCAGGCCTATTGGGAAGGACCCAGTGTTGGCTTGTTTCAGCAAAACTGCCTGATGTTACTGCATCAGATGTTACACGTGTTACTGTGACTGAGCTAAATGTCCTTTCTGGAATGGGCTTGGCTTAGAGTAAGTTACTTCTGGCTGTAATTTACAAATTCTTGTACAGAGAGAAAAAAAAATAATCCCTGCAAAGCTGAGCAGCAGCTGCGATAGGGCTCAGGTCCCAGCTACTGCGCTTTTCAACAGCACTTTCAGACAAGAATGCAGTGAACAGCCTGGTTAGCAGCAACGGCCATAAGCTTTTTGCTTTACTTTCTGCTTTGGTCTGTAAACCTCACCTTACACATTGCATACAGTAATGCTCAGGCCTTGGAACTTCTTTCCATCGATTTTTCTCTTTTTCCATTTGCCACAATACCTTAAAATGGAACTGCTTACTTGGGTAATTCTATCCAGCTCCTCACAGATTAAAGAAACACTCTATTTTAATTTGGAAATTGAGAATGATGGTGAGAGTGGTACTAGCTTAATGTGAGAACGCCTGTAGTATGGGGAATAAACAAGAGGAATTAGAGATGTGTACATGGCTACAGGCATACGGCATTGTTGGAGTCACAGAAACATGGTGGGATGGCTCCTAAGACTGGAGCGCTGGAATGGAAGGTTACAGGCTCTTTAGAAAAGACAGGCCTGGCAGAAGGCGAGGGGGAGTTTCTCTTTATGTTAGGGATAGGCTGGAGAGCATGGAACTCTGCGGGGACAGGTGGGCAGTCAATAGAGAGTTTGTGGGTCAGCGTTAACGGGAGAGCAGCGATGGCAGACATTACTGTGGGGATCTGTTACAGACCACCTGATCAGGAGGACTCTGTGGATGAAGCACTCTATAGACAGATAGGAGCAGCCTCATGCCCGCAGGCCCTTGCTCTCATGGGGGACTTCAACCACCCTGATATCTGTTGGAGGGATGGTACGGCCCAGCACAAGCAATCCAGGAGGTTCCTCGATTGTGTGGAAGACAACTTCCTTCTGCAAGTAACAGAGGAGCCGACAAGGAAAGGTGCCATGCCTGACCTCGTGCTCACCAAAAGGGAGGGGTTGGTGTGGAATGTGATGCTCCAGGGCAGCCTTGGCTGCAGCAGTCATGAGAGTTCGAGATGCTCAGGGCGGTGAGAAGGACACACAGCAAGCTCACTGCCCTGGACTTCAAGAGAGCAGACTTTGGCCTCTTCAGGACCCTGCTCAGTAAGGTTCCACGGGATATAGCCCTAGAGGGCAGGGGGACCCAAGACTGCTGGTTGATATTCAAGGATCACCTGCTCCGAGCCCAGAAGTGCTGCGTCTCGACAAGAAGGAAATGGAGCAAGAAGGCCAAGAGGCCTCCATGGATGCATAAGGAATTGCTGAGAAAACTTAAAAGGAAAAAAGAAGCTTAAAGAAGGTGAGAGTGAGGACAGGCAGACTGGGGAGGATATATGGACTTTGTCCAGGCTCAGGTCAGGAAGGGTAAGGGCCAGTTAGAATTGAGACTGGCCAGCAATGATAAGGGTAACAGGAAGGGCTTCTGTATGTATGCAGCCACCAAAAGAAAATCTAGGGCTGCATCAAAAGCAGCATGACCAGCAGGTTGAAGGAGGTGATCCTGCCCCTCTATTCTGCTCTTGTGAGACCTCACTTGGAGCACTGTGTGCAGTTCTGGTGTCCTCAACATAACAAGGACATGCAGCTGTTGGAACAAGTCCAGAGGAGGCCACGAGGATGATCAGGGGCTGGAGCACCTCCCGTATGAAGACAGGCTGAGAAAGTTGGGGCTGTTCAGCCTGGAGAAGAGAAGCTGCGTGGAGACCTCAGAGCAGCTTTCCAGTATCTGAAGGGGGCCTACAAGGATGCCGGAGAGGGACTCTTCATTAGGAACTGTAGTGGCAGGACAAGGAGTGATAGGTTCAAACAGAAATAGGGGAATTTCAGGTTAGATATAAGGAAGAAGTTCTTTACTGTGAGGGTGGTGAGGCACTGGCACAGGGTGCCCAGAGAAGTGGTAAATGCTCCATCCCTGACAGTGTTCAAGGCCAGGTTGGACAGAATCTTGGGTGACACGGTCTAGTGTGAGGCATCCCTGCCCATGGCAGGGGAGCTGGAACTGGATGACCTTAAGGTCCCTTCCAACCCAAACCATTCTATGATTTCTGCTTTGTGGAAAATACTTAATTGGCAGAAAAATCACACGTTATAAAAGTAAAGCGATGGAGTAAGCATAAAATCATCTAGGGCTTTAATGATTTTTAATCTACTTGAGTGACTAACTTGCCCTTTTGTGGAACAACAGGACACAAGAGTGTTACTGAGGTAATGTTCTAAGAAATAAGAAACCAGGTTGCTCCAGGAGTACTGCACCAGTCCCAGCAGCAGGTCTGTGTGCTCTGAAAACACTCAGTGCAGTTGGTGAGGACAATGGTAAGTAAAGGCAGCCCACTGAAATCTAAACCATCACCTTCTGTTTCACACCCAAGGGTAACAACTGGGACATGTATCACAGCCCCCACAGGGGCAGGTACAAAAGGCAGAGCTACTCTTCTCCGGATGTTCTCTGCAGAAGGAAAGGCACAAGTGAGTGTGTCTGAGATGGCTTTGCCCTGTGCAGAGCAGACTGGCTCACTCTGTAGTGCAAACTGGATCAGAAAAAATATATGCATCATTGTGCCACCTACTAGAATAAAAAAAAGTCATGGAACAAAATACAAGGGTGAAGAAAAATTGATTATAGACTAAACAGGATCCTGGTAGAATAAGGGACTGCAGCCAGAGAGAATTCCAAAGGGGAAACACTGTTCCAAGAGTAAATGAGATTCAACCTCTCTCCTGGTGAGAGGTGTCAAAGGCAAGATACTGCCAATGCAGAGGGTCTGCTTGGGAAAAGTATCACACGGAGGATATCTAGGATACAAACATATGTCCAACCAGTAAATTACATGACAGCCTAATGCAACAACAAACAAGAATAGGTCACTTTAAGAGAATGATTAATACACGAGATTACTGTGCATGCAGACTTATCTGAAAGCAAACCTTGTAGGTGGGTGTGAGCTCCTGCTAAAGTCAGCTCCTATCTTTGCTGAGCAACAGCTACAAGAATAATTATAATAATAATGGAGAGCAGTGATAAAGGCAACAATTGCCCACCTGTATATTGACTGACCACAATGTTGTTACTTCTTTTTTCACACCTACTGCCTTTTGCAGCGATTGCTGACTTACTGCAAGCTCTTTTCCAGCCTCACACTGGGCTTGCTATTTGCTCACACCAGGCTGTCCAGCAAGTGACTGACAGAGCTTGCAGAGTTTAACATTCTGAATTGCATTTGGTCTCCAATGGCTAAGGTTGCCATGGGTTACATTAGATTACAAAGGGTAATGAGATGAAAACATGAATATTCACTATATAAAGTAAAAGGCCTCAAAATATTGGAGTATAGGAATAGGTGAATAATGTCTGATAAATACTGTTAGAAGGGGTCTTTACATTCTGTGTGAAGACAGCAGACTGGTAATGCAACCTGTGATTTCTTACCAAGCTGTGATCTCTCTTCCAGCCTGCCCTGGCTTTTGGCGCACTTCAGGAGGATTGAGGAAGGACTTGCTGTTGTGAAAGGCAGCATGGTTTGGTACTTCTCCTTTTCTCAGCCCCAGGGATGACAAAGAGGGAAAGGGTGGGCTTTGCAGAGGCAGACCTCTCGACTGGGGAGAGGAACAACCGACTCTGGCTGCTTCTACAGCTCTCCCTTGGCAGGTTTCTGGTGATCCCATATGCAAAGCGCAAGAATGTGCTTGGGGTGAAATGGCTCCAGAACTTATAGGTCAAGAGGTAGCAGGCTGAGAGGTTTTCCTTGGAAGTTCACTCACTGCATCACTAGCAAGCCTCTAGGATGCAAGGGCTACACAGTATGGTACGCCAATACAACTTACGCATATAAAGAACTAAAAGGAACTCAGAATTGAAGAGGAATTTAGAAAAATGCTTAGACATCAAGTGCCCTGCTGAACAGAGAGAAGATAAGAGGAGACAAGAGACAGCCTTCCTAATAAGGCTGTCAGTACTATGCATCATAAAGGCTTTGTTCTGAGCATTTCTGAGGGGTGACAGCCTGACCACTGCTTCCTGCGCACCCCAGCAGGATGGTCACACAGGACATGATAAAGAATGCATGTAAGATCAAGCAGACATATGGTTTTAACCTAAATTACAGTTTTGCACTGGAGAAGAACAATAGTTTTGTTTTGTTTGGTTTTGAGTTCCATAAGTAAGCCTGCAGAAATGCTATTTCTAGATGGGGCTGGTGGAAGAGTTCAGAAGTGGCACTGGAATCCTTCCCACATACAGAGTTGACTGGGATGAGTCCTGAAGCTAACCTTGACTAACACGGAGTCCATCAAGACCCCGCAGAAACCCACTTGCATATACATCAACATGAATTCACTGGGTTGCCTTAACACCATTCCATTCATAGCTACAAATTCAATTTATAACTATAATACACTGTAAGTATGAATTCTCATAGAACTATTATAATATATATAATTCTGATTTAAATCTACCAAAATTAACATATGATTAAAAATATTAATGTATTTGGGTATAATCCAACAAATGCCATTTGTACATTGCTTAGTAATTTGAAAACTCAAAAGTGAACTGCTGTTTCAAAAGAGCAGAAGAAAAGCCAAATTGTGGATTAATGGCTGGATAAAACCAAAGAACTTCAATTTAACTTAGACCCAGCTAAGGCCAAAATGGTAATTCTAAAAGTCTTCATTCACCTGCCATCTTACCAACCATGCTGAGCCTCTGGTCTCCACTCTTACAACTGCTTTTTGTATGTTATCCCATGATTGTTTCCTGTGAAATGCATAAGTGGCCCCAGGAGCAGAACTAATCTCTGCTGCTAATCTCACAGGTGGGTGGTGGGCCATGGGGTGGCAGCATCTTCTCCCTTCATACTTCGTCGTTTTGAAATTGTGCTTGCTGTATTCAAAATGAGTACCTCCAAGCAGATATGCTATATGGGTAAGAAAATAGTCATGTAACAGCCTGACACGGTGCTTTTCTTCTGAAATTTTGCCGTGAACCAAAGGGAATAAGCATTTTACTTCTTTGGAAACCTCTCATGTCATGTTTCAACCTGCAATAAATTTTAATGGCCATTATAAACTTATGAAGCCTTGAAAAATAGCTTATCTAAATACAGAATTGACTGTCCTGGCTTTCAGTGATTTAAGCCAGGACAACCAGGCTACATTAATTTAGCTACACTCTGTTTTTATGCAGCTTTTCGCAGTGGACAGCTAACACACCTTCTCACAGAGACTTTAAACAAAGGTGGGTGCTCACTCAAAAGAATCAAAAAGTGTGAAAGATTTGCATTAACTTGTATGGAGGGCATCAGTTTAGTCCCAGCTTTCTTTTAAACACCAAACATTGAAAAGACAGTAGTACAGCAATGTTCCTGTTTTCTCCATGCCAGTCTAGACCTGGAAAATAGAGTGATGTGGGGACAGAGGCCTCTCTATTTCAAGTCCCTTACAGGATTATCTGAACTATTGCTTAGGGACAAGCAAGAAATCAGCAGTTTAAAAGAAATAATTTTAAAGTATTTTTGACTCAGCACAGGGCCTCCACTCGCTACAGAATAAAAAAGTGACTTTTTATTTGATACTACAACAATAAAAATTTACTTTTAGTAACCGTTAGAAAGAAAATAAGAAAAGGTTAGTATAAAGTTCACTTTAAAAGCTGGTATTAAAAAGCATGATACAGTAGTTGGAAACAGACAAACAGCTAATTTTTTGCCAACACCTATGAATAATGATTCCTGAGATGTTTTCTCTAACTGGTGATAAGAGTTAAGTGCTCTCCCTGCTTACTGATTGTAGTTTGCAATCAACTGAAAAGAAAGGCAACAAACTATAGAAAAAGCAAACTGTGCGTGAACTAGGAGGAGCACAATGAAATCACAGCTGTGAATACAGTGCAGAAGAACAAAACACCAGAGTATTATTACAACATTTCATTATGGCATTTTGTAGTTAGAAAATTACCCAAGAAGTCAACGATTCTATTACTACTTCTATTGAAATGCTATCTCAGTGTAATGAAAAACTGGAAACAAGGTCTTACAACTTAAGAACTTTAGGTCCCTAAATAAAAAGGTAAGAAGAATCTCAAGGATTTTTTGGTTTTGGTTTTTTTTTTGGTAACACAATTTGCATGTTCGTGTACTCTAAAGGGTGTATTGTATCACCTTATGAGAAAGCATTAAAAATGTCTTTTGTTTTGCTTTTCTTACTAATCATAGAATCACAGAATAGTTTGGATTGGAAGGTATGTTAAACATCATCTATTTCCAACCCAATGGGATGTTATGCAGAACTTACGGTGCTTCACGAGAAGATATTTTCACTTTTAAAAAGGAGTGTAAGAATTTTGGACAAGGACTCGCTTATAAGGAAGTTTCATCCAAAGAGTGAAGTGCAGTGATTTCCTTTAAGAAAATTCTTACCAGTATGAAAATAAATTTCTACCTGTCATGGCTTCATTTGAAATTAAGAAGAAGGGACAGAGAAATTCATTGCAAAAGATGCAGATATATTAATATAAAACAATTAAACACAGCAATGTACACAAATGCCCTCTCCAGATTATTTTTTTTTTTTTTCATAATTTTAAGTGAAAACTGAGAATACGCAAGAACCAGATTTGATTATTTCTTCAGTCTGGACTCTGAAGCACATGAGCACTTTGAGGATACCAGAAGTTCCACATACCTTCTAAAACAGCAAGATGTTTACCCTCATTTTTTGTAAACACAGTCTCAGATTTAAAATTAAATCCTGAAATACTTGTACAGTCATAACTGAGAAAACTATAAGAGAAAAAGAATTCTGGTCACCCCCTATATATGAACAAGTTTTCAGTCTTGAAGAGAAGAGCTGTACCATGCACAAACATGTGATGGTGCTGATGAAATAAGCAGGAATGAGGACTAAGGCATGAGAAATGAGGATTGGCCTCACTGTCCATAGTTCTCGATGACTGCTTTGACCAGAGCTAGCTTAACTCCAGGGTTTCCTCTCAAAGGAAGGCTTTGTCTCTCATGCATTCACTGTAATGCCTGGAGCCATGAAAACAGTCTGGTTTCTTACTTATTATTTTAACTGGGACTTTGCTTGTGTTTATGCTACAAAACCAGTGGTTTTCCTTTGAACCAAGGCGCTCTGACGAAGAACTGGAGTTGGTTGTCCAAGAGTGGACAAGTTGGGTCCCTAGCCATCACTGGGGGATCCCATGCTGCATATGGCATCACGCAGGGAAGCAAACTAAGCCATGGGTTAGTAACAGGGCAGTGTGTTTCTACCTATGCATATTCACACCTGAGGTGTCTGGATCATGGTGCAATGCTGCTTTAGGAGTGGCATGAAAACAAACCAAAACTGCTCAGGGTCTAGTTCTGGCCCTGCTGAAGTTAACCACAAAAGCACCACTGACTCGAAGGAGTGAAGCTTTTGACGCCAGGACAGCTATGGCAGCGTGTTGGTACAATCTTGTGATAAAGTCTAGAGAATAAACAATTTATGCTGATAAAAAATGAACTTATAAGAAACTTAGTCTGCTGCAACTCAAAGGACTATGACCTTTTCTATTTATCTCAAAAGCATAGTGAATATCAAGAATGCTTTCAGAGGAAAAAAATTACAATTAAGACAGGAATGCAAGCATGCTATTGATGTGTAGAGCTCTGTGTGCAAATTAGGCAATTCACTGTATGCACAAACAATGAAGTAAAAGAAAGAAAGAGAAAATGGTCCTAACTGGTCATTCATTTTTGAGAGATGTGAAATGTAGTACTAGATGTATTCAGTACCATTTTAGCCGAGATACTCCATCTTCCACTGTTGGCCAGCATCCCATGGTATGAGACCATAACATCATGGATTAAGAACAGAAGCAGAGACCACTTCACAGACTGAATCCATGGACCATAATTAAAACATCATGTATAAAACAAATTCTGAAAAGCTACTTCAAGGCTATCATTACAATTGCTTACAAATGACCTCAAAATGCTCACTAATGAAGCCCATAAGCCTGATACAAAAAGCACTGGAGCTTTCTTGGCCTCTCCCCCCAGTGAAAAAGGCTTTGTTTGCTGCATGTGCAGAACAAATGGATGCACCATGTGCTTTCCAGCTAGGAATACCAAGAAGCTTAAACAAGTAGTTTCTAAATATGCAGGACTGATCATAGCCTCCTTTGGTTAAAAAGACACAATCTTGTGTGACTAGATACATGACTAATATATATCATGCTCATATATACAAACAGTACATAAAGGCAGCCGAGACATGGTGAGACACAGATTTTTTTCTCTTTTTCCCAGAAGGACTTAAAAATGAGGGGAAAATGGACAAAAACTATTAGGAAGTGAAACCAAGACATTTAGGCTGTACATTTCATTTCTTTCTTGCATGAGTGAACAGGCTCTAAGTTAAACGTTCAACATTAACACCAGTCTTTTGCATGTTCAAAATACCTGGTTTTGCAGTTAATAGCACATTGTGGTCATTACTGTAATACAGAAAAAAAAATCGTATTTTATCTTCCAGGGAAATCAATGTACTCAGCTTTGAGAATAAAACCAGGACACTGACGTGCAGTAACTATAACCACCATGAACCCAGTCCAGCAGCACTTCGCTTAGGCAAGACTCTTACTGAGCCTGGTGCCTGCGCAAGGACTAGGGAACAGACAGTAGGGTTCTTGTGCCAAATGTTCCCAAACATGAGAAGGGAGGGGTGAAAAAAAGCACCCTAATGTACAGCAAATTTGCTCTTTGTATGTGCATGAGTTTAGCTCATTGGTTTTACATCTTGTATTTGAAGCAGTATTTTCATATCTTATCCATATTCTCTGCTTCAGTTCAAAGGAAGTCTGTGGTACATACACTCAATGTTAGCATCCCCTCCATGCCACCAAGGGGGTGTCAGTTTTTGGTATATAAAAAGATCACTACTATTTCTTCTTATTACTGTTACTTAGTTGTAAGAAGGGGTTTGGAACTGGATGAGCATTATGATGCCTTCCAACACAAACCAGTCTGTGATTACACGATTCTGTCTGGAGCGGGACCCTGCTCAAGAGTGTCTGCTTCTACCTCAGCAGTGCAGATCTTTTCCTGCAAGCATCTGAGCGAGCTTAGGAGCTGTGGTCTGCAGACAGCTGCTGAGCTCAGCATCCCTCAGTGCTGCAGGGCAGCAGCAACCAGCACTGCACCAGCACGCTGCGCAGCAGTTTGGGGCAGGAAGTGAAGAACACTACCAATTCAGCTAAAGTATCACTGCATTTGGAGAGATGGAATCCAATTACTGGGACTTTGGCCAGAACATCTGTCTCAATATTTATGCTCTTGCAAAAATGTTATGGGATCTTTGATGGCAAGTGGTCAGCATCTTGGCTTTTCATCCTATTTGGAAGACAACAGCAGCAAGAGTGATGTGACTGCTGGCTGCTTTCCTGGGCAGGATTATCAGCAGCTATCTCAGCTGCTCTGAGATAGGGATATCTCAGGTCTGGAGACAGGGGGCTGCTCCTGCACAGCCATTTTCACATGCCCACGGCAGGCATCATGCTGAGAGTGGGTGTGCGATGGCCCCTGGCTCTGGGGGAGCGAGGAGACTGAATGCAGGACCTGAGCCCAACACATCCTGTAATGCTGGTCAATGACAGCTAGGGCTCAGTTGCCTTGACTTTAACTCTGCAAGCCAAAGCTGTACTTAACGTAATATTTAGTCTCTAATATTGGAGGTGTGTACAAAACAAAACAAGGATATAAGCTAGATTTGGCTTCAGTTTTGCGAGCAAACAAAAACAAGTAATAAAATTGAGACAGAAGGGGATAATTTGCCACCAGAAGTTGGTGGCTGCCCTCTTTTATGAGAGCACTATGGCCTCAGAAGGCTGCTCCTGTGGTTGCCTAGCCAAGTCTGCAGGCATGTGGGCAGGGGAGGGGAGATGATACTTAGCTCTTATAGGGTATTTCTTTCATTTCACTCATTACATCAATTAGACAAAGTCAAAATCTGTGTTTCATCCATCAGGATTCCTGGAATGGAACATTTTCATCTGGTCTTCTATTTTTACCAGGGGTTCATCTACAGCGTAGCACTCGATTTAATATTTGTGTTCTAGATAACAACAGATCTATATGGCATACAATAGCTTAAATGTTAATGGTATTGAAATACATCATCTGGATGTTAATTCTTTGTGCCATAGTATTCAGATACTGAGGCAGCAGAGAGTACCAATGCAGTTGACTAATATTTAATTTACCTCCTCTTGCTCCTGTTCATATGGTCCTCCCCATCCATCCCCCCAAAGCTCGCTGTTGGTTTTACTGCAACATCAGCAGCTACCAGGTGGCTGCTGTACAAAAGATCCAGCTTTTGTTCCACCTCTGTTTCATTTGTGGAGGTCTCTCATCACTACTTACTCCAACGGGACGTAATGGAAAGGAAAGCTCACTTATTATTTGCCCATGGCCTCACAGGGCATGGCCCTTGGTAGCTGTGAGGAAAATCCTGGGTTGTATCCAGTGTAGCTGCAATTTGCAACAAACTCAGCCACTAAAATGGTAACAGAAATCTCTACTGAGGTTTGGACATATCAGTGAAAATCATTTTTTCAAGTGTTTATAGCTTGACCAGATGTTCACATCATTTCAGACAGATCAAAAGCAAAGGTTTGATACAAACACTACTTGCACCAAATACCTAATCTTTGCTTGAGAGCAGAGTGACACCAAACTATATTGCCAAAAACGTCTGGAGCATCTGCAACCCATCCATGCAGCAATGTGGTTTTGCCAAGCCTTGTTCTGGCTGAAAGCATTAAAGTTGGTGAGATCAAGCAGAAGAGTATTTCTGGTAAAAAACCCCTATCTATTTCCCCTCACCTCCTTTTACCCTGACCAGGAACACAGCTCACGAAATACACTGGGAGCCATATACACTGCTGGACCTCTGCTACTGAACTCAATCAATAGGAACAATTCCAAGCAGCGGTAACCTCTCCATGCATACTTCCATTGTCCCAAGGGATCAATATAATCAGTATCACAGCTGGCTGCTGAGAAATAATGAGATTATGATAATGAAAAGGCAAGCTTCCCAAATTTTTTCTTGGTGCACGCCAAAACATCATACTTTTCTACCCATCCATAAAGAACAAACCAGCAGTATTTAAGTAAAAAAGTATGTAAAATGTATGGTTTTATCTATGATTTCTGGGACTGTAAACTTCTTTGCAATTGAAGTATTTCCTTCCCTTGAAAGCAACAGTGAGATTTGACTTCTTCATTCTGGGAAAGGAGGCCATGCACATTTAAAACCACCAAATTTTCCACAGGTTTCTTCCAACCAGGACCAGCATTTGCAAAAGCCTTGGGTTTGTATGACAGCAGTGCTTGTCTACTCATGCTAAAATTCATGGAAGGGATACAGCTGATTAAAATCATGCATGTGTACTAAAAGGCCAAATTACTGTAATTGTTATATACCGTGCTTACTGAAACTGAAAAGCAGCACCCAAGTTCCTGTCCTCTTTCCTAATACTCCTCTTGGACCCTCTCGAGGAACAGCATTGGGACCTGCTCCCCCC
Organism: Psittacus erithacus; assembly: GCA_009867235.2. Taxonomy (NCBI): domain Eukaryota; kingdom Metazoa; phylum Chordata; class Aves; order Psittaciformes; family Psittacidae; genus Psittacus; species Psittacus erithacus. The sequence goes on along the minus strand of WYDI02037962.1, from coordinate 8,573 downwards.
CCCCAGTCTTTTCCCAGAGAGCACCACTGCTGTCCGTCACTTTTCAACAGCTTAAGGTAATGATTGCCTTTATGGTTGCAATAAAGCGCGCTAACAGGTTATCTGGGTCCGGCGCTTCAAAGCAGCTGCACATCTCTCAGCACACGATCACATCATGCCTGGTATTAAGAGCAGCTCTAAAGGGCAGGATCACCTGAACGAGGAGCTGCAGCACACCGTCAGCACGCGACTGCACCGCAATGGTGGGATGTGGGAAGGCCAAATGTTTATGAAAGGAATGAAGAGCATTATCATAGTTACAGTACGCATGGAAACACTCACACTTTACCTACAGTGCTAGCAACAATCGTGTTTTAGCTAGTTAAAGAAATGGATTATAAATTAATCTTACCTGGGAGGAAATGAGATGTCCAGTTCATACAATCTGTCTTTAAAGACTGACAGCTCTCTGTCAAACTCTAAAAGCTATAAAAGATAGAAATAAATGTATTCATTCTTTAATGTTGAACTGAAGCAATCTAAAAATACTACATTATATAAAAGCAAACAGAGACTTTGGTTACACAGCTTGAGGTGTATCCCTCATACAACAGTTTCAAAAACAGTGCAAACACTCAGTAGTATTTTGATACTTAAACTGTTGAGAAAAGTGACCACAACGGTCCTTTCCTCCCCAGTGAAACACGGAATGCTGGTTCTTCACAGCATGTGCACTTACTATTTCAAGATGTGTGAACTTTTGAATTTTATTAGCAATCTCTTCAAAGATAAAGCAGAGCAGCATTACAGAAGCACAGCAAACTGATTCACGAATCAGCCCCCAGAAATGCCAGCACAAAGTATCATATTACTTCATATTATCTTTAGCTCAGATAAGAAGGTACAATAAACACAGGGATGTGCACATCACTCTTGCTAAGCAAAGACAAGCAGTGGTTCTGCACACCTACTTGAGTGGTGCATGTCAGATAGCAGAAAGAGGGGTACATGGCAGTGGGCGAAACATGTTCCCAGGCAGCAGTCAAGACAGAGGACTAGAGGCAGATATTTAACAGAGATGTTCATAAGTCTAGATTTAATGTCCTGTATAAACACCAGTCACTGCCTAATTTGTTTTCCCCTGGCCCTCTACAGAGAAAATAAATACCTGCAATTGTTCGTGCATAAACACAAACCTGGTCATAACAAGTCAATGATAATCGCCTGCATTACACCAATAATTGTTCTGATGGACATAAACAACCCTATTTCAGAGACATGGCTGGTGTTAGGCCTGACATCCGAGTGAATTAGCGAGTTACAAGACACAAAGCTCACACTCTGCACTGTTTGCTGCCCGTCGCCGCTCCCAGTGCCACTTTCTATTTTGACAGGCGTCATGCAAGCAGCATCCCGCAGGACAGTGGTGTGTTTGCCCACTGTTCATTAATCATGTCCCATCTCACAGCTGTGCTGATACCATTGTATGAATGGCAGAGGTTCCCAAAGAAATTGGATCGTGTCCCTCTTTCCCCTCTGACACCTCATAAATCATTCCTGAGATGTGCAATTAGCAGCTACTTGTACACATTAATTATCTGTGTGAAAAGCAGCTACCTGAGCCACCTGCACTGCCCAGGAGCTCCTCTCCCAGGCCTCCAGCTTTCTCCAGTTTCTAGCTGCTGTGTTACACACACACACATCTTTACGCCAGGATGCCAAGTAATGGGCGGCGTTTCCTGTTTCAGTGCATCTCGCACCACACGCGGTGACAATGCCCAGGGATTCAAAAATACAAATAACTGCAGCCAATTTGTGCATGTTTTGACATCTGATCAAAAGCCCCAGTATGCCAGATTTTTGGATAAACATTTATCAACATCTGTATGGAAACTTATAGTACGTAGCTAATAATATGCCCAGTCCTAAAAATGTTGGGGTAGTCCAGCCACTATCCTTATGTAGCAATCTCAAAATACTTCAGGAAAAAATGTTTTACCTTGAGTGCTTTTAGGCTGTGATCCTGTATTTAAGCATGTGTAGTAGATGTGTAGCCACAACGCATACTTACAAAGTGGCTATGAAAACAAACTTTACCATCTCCTTCCTGCTCCACATGTCTGCACCTTAAAGATACTGTCTGTCCAGCATGAGTCTAGCACAGGAAAAGATCTGCCATCCTCATTAAAACTTTTCTTTGAAGTGTATGTCTATTACTACAGTGCAAATACATTTTTCCTGCTGTTGCCAAGTAAATAGATCAGAGCAGGAGAGCAGGAGCATCAGGAGAAAGAAAGCTATTGCTGGAGTGTGAAAACCACAAGGACTGAATAACAGAACAATGCTCCACAGAACACAATGGTATAAATTACTCATGGGCATTCCAAGGGCTGGCAGTGGTAAATAGAGGCATTGTCCTCTCCCACCAATTCACACTTTTAACATTTTGTATGTTCAGATTGCTGTTGCTCTGATGATACTTGCAAACTAAACGAAGGCTGGGGGTTAGGGCACAAAGCCTTCAGACGTGTGTTATTATCCAAAGAAGTTTTGGGTGTGTTTATGAGCTGCAGTGGCCCGTTCAGCTGTGCCTGTGCTGCACAGATTCGCTGCTGACACTGTGACAGACAGGACAGACAACAGGAACAAGGCTGTATTGTGTGCCCCACTCTCTATCAGTTCCCCTAGTTGTCCCAGGTGTAGGGACATCTTTTCCCTGAAATGACAAAGCCAAAACCTCAGGATGACCCAGCTGGATGTCAAAGCCCAACTAGGTGCCTGGAAGAAGTATTCAGGGAATGCCTATTGAAGACAATTCACCTCATGTGTAAAACAAATATTTTCACTGGATTATTTTTCACAGACTTATTTCATGCTCTATTTTAAATAGTCAGTTTTAACAAATGATTTGTTTTTCCTAGATAATAAGTGACTGTGTCACAGTACCTATAACCCCTGTTCAAACGTGCCCACAAACTGTGCAGAGACATCTGCGGCTCTTAGGAAGGGCAGTGACAAGGTCTGTGCAGTGTGAAGCCACTGAACAGCTTTCCTGTATCTACCTGGTGGCACTGGGGCAGAAACGATGGAAACTTGAACTTTTGAGAAAACTTCGGTTCATTTTTCAGTAGAAGAGCGTGTTTTAACTATCACTTTTTTTTCGGCATGAAGAGCACTTGCGTTCTCATTTAAGCCTGTATTCTCAAAATGCTAGATTCCTGGTGAAAACCCACGGTGGTCACTAGGTCTTGTCACAAATGGTTATAAATATCATTTTCCCTCAGTACAACTTAGTAAGGGAAGGAACAGGACCTGACATCATCTGATTGTACTTGCTTTATGACAGGCACATGGATGTCTGGAGCTCCTTGGCACTGCAGAAAATGCATGAAAATGATTATAGGACAGATGATACTGAGGAGCAGTCAGAATCTTACTTTTAAAGCATATAAAATTGTATTTAAACACCCCCCCTCCACACACATATCCTCTAACCATGGCCATTTTCAGCACAAACTGCTCACTTATTTCCATAGTGTACACTAAACAGCATTGTGAATAATGTCACTGCTATATCAGCAAACATCAGTGTCTGTCATTCTAAATGCCTTAAAAATGACAAAGAAATTAAGTTCAGAACCTAAAAATCAATATATTGTTCTATTTAATTCACTCAGTATAAGATCATCCTTAAGAACCCAATCTTCAAGGTGTTACATGACGTGCTGGGGTAATTTGAGCAATTACACAGATTTTAAAATGCTGTGGCTGGAAGTTAATTCCAGAACTGTATGTCACAGGCAGTTCAGAAGACTGTCTTTTCCCTCAACTCAATTACACCAAGGTATTTACACCCAAACGATAGCAAGAACGATGCAGGACCAATGTTTCATCTGCTGCGAGCATTGAGCTGCTGATGTTTTGTCAAGATACGTGCTCTAAAATGTTCAGTGACAGCCCAACATGAACGTTTGATTAATATCTTCCACACGAAAATACCACCCATATGTATGAGTAGTACATCTATAGCTGGCTGATGCCCATGAGATGCAAGGCGATCTGCCTTGGGAAATGCAGCCATGCAGGATGGGCAAGCAGCATCCGCTGGCCTGTGGCCGAAAGAAAAAAACTGATGGGGCAGAACATGAATTGCAAAACCAGGTTAAATATACTGACAGGATTTTGCAGTCTGAAGGTCTGTGTTTCCATTTAGCAAACTTCATGAGCCAAACGCATCAGTCAGCTTGTGTACTCAAGCTCCTACTGACCTGCAGGGAAACTGGCTTGGTGTCAATGAAGTTCTCTGCAAAGAATTAAAGAATGACTGCATCTGCAGTAAGGGATATTCCCTATTTCATTTGAGTAGAATTGAAAGCATTTAGGGCTGTTCCCTGCATCAGCTGCAGTGCCCATCACCTCCTAAGAGAATTACCAAACTATTGCTTTTCCAGGCAACTGTGCTGTCAAAGCTGCTGAAGAGTTTCAACTTGCCTTCTTTTTTCTCGCCAGCACTATGATGTACAAGTGCATTTCTGTGCTAGGGTGAAGAAGGGGGCAATGCATGAGACCAGGGCACATAGTCCTGCACAGGCACTGCCTGCAGAGCCCGGACCCCACTCTGTACGAAAAGGCTGAGCAGGGCTGGATGGATGGGCAGCAGGTCACTGTCCCTATAGCTCATGGGGCTCTATGTGGTGAAGGAGTAGGTACTTTGGGCAAAGATAATTGTTATCTGGAATACTAAATTTCACAATTATGTAGCTTGAGGGTAAGCAACATAATCAAATGCAGCTTAAAATATATAATCAAAGGATTATAACAGCTTAGCCAGCTGGAGCAATCAAAGGAATTTTGCTTGCTTCATTTTCAGCAATGAGGCACTCTTGAAAGGTCAATGTCCATCGGTGTGCTGCAACAGGCCACCTCAGCTAAAATCACACACATATGAACCCTTTTAAACAGGGCAACTTAATTTAGTCATTGGAGTGGAACAACAGCAATTACTCATCAAGACCTACAGACCAAAGTCAGAGCATTGGTAGATCAGAAGGTGATATTAGCAGCATTTATCAAATCCATCTTCAGGGCCCACCAGAGAATTCACAGCTGTGAAAGGGAAATGAAGTTTCAGACCAAAAGAGGAAATAAGCACAAAGGAATGACCTTAACGAATTCAAGTATGTGGGCACTGGTCACTGTAACCTCCTCTGCCAGGCTGGGGTAGCACACAATTGTTTTTTCCAAGAGACTTTGGAAATGCACAGATTCCATCCAGCTCTCCAGTTAAAGAAAAATATTTAGAAACTGATTCAGCGATCTGCTGACTTCAAATGAAGGTCTGTGGAAATGCTGATCCCTCCACTTACCCATGAAGATGTCACACACAGCTCTGCCCCGGCCTTATTTGAAAGCTACTGTTTTCTCCAGCTAAGACTTTGTAAAATGATCCAGTACTGCATATTTTGAATCTTAATAAAGCCATTCTTCAAAGTCACGTTTCACAGAAAAGTCAAAATTACTGACTATAAATGTACTACTTACACTGCTCTTGTATATTATTGTATTTCTGAGGATTTTTCTATACAACCTGAATGGCAGTGTTGCCAAATCGTAAATTCCTCCATAAATGTGGATATCTGGCACACAGAGAAACTGTACCAACTACACTTTTCTTAGCATCAGAATAGCATGGGCAGTATAAGGCTGTCAGCACAAAGACACCTTGTGCCTGTATTAGTTTAGAAAATCTTTGATTTCAGTGGAAGCTTCCACAAGAAAACCCTGTTTTGTCCTTGTTTTGACAATACACCTCTCTCTCTCAAGAGACATTCCCGTGGTTTAAAGCATATGAACACTTTCTAAGAAGTATTCTAACTTTTTCAGAAAGCTGCTCTCAAAAATACATTTAAAAACTCAATATTTCTGTTACAGAAATATTTAAGTAGCTCAAAATACCTGGAAGGAGCCACACTTTCCCTTGATTTCTATTGATCACCAGAGTAATTACTGGAGACTGCTATTGGCTCTGTCTCATTAGAGCCCCCTTCTCTGCCTCCTTGCCTGATTCCCCACATTTCTCAGGCTCCTCACACCCACTGTAAGCAGGGCTGCAGCTGCACAGTGTGAGGACCATGACCAGAGACCCTTCCCAGTGCAGACCCTGCGCCAAGACAGCAGGTTCAGTGGTGTGGTGCTGACCTTCCCGAGCGGGCACATGCGCAGCTGAGGAACGTGCTTGAGGCTCAGGGCTTGGACTAGCATCAGGGTCTAACACAAACACTTTTCAGGAAGTGAACTGCAGTAGTTCTCATTCTGAAAGACACTTACTGCCTTACGATGCCTGTTGGTCCGGTAGTTCCTGAACACTGACTTAGACAATACAGTGCTGTCAATCTTCCCCCACTATGTACCCCTAACATTTTTAAGTATTTCACATGTTCAGATTTTGGTTTTCCTAATTGCTCTGTGTTTGCCAGTGAGAACAATTTAGTGATAGTATTTCCTATCTCTGTCATTACTCATTAGCAGTTTATCCAATGACATATCAACCAACCACTAACTTACTTAAGCAAATGCAATTCCAAACACAGGAATGCTAATTTTGAGTAACAGACTAGAGCACAAAGCCATCTTCCTACTAGTACTTTACAAAAATCAGGCATCTCAGATGACCATCTTAAATAAAAGAGGCAGTTTCAAGATGCACAGGATTTCCTTATGACCAGTCCTAGGTAACAGTGGTCGTAAGCAATCAATTTCCTTCCTCTATCCTAATTTGCCCTTATACATCATATTCAAGATTTTATCTGGACAGGGGCTGGTTGTCTCAGTGGATAAACCTCTGCCTTTTCACCTCTGGGATCATGGTTCAAGTCAAACCCTGATGAAATGCACTTGATCGCCATAATCTAGTTCTTAGTGGACAGTATTCCCATTATCTTTAAAAGGGTCAGAGCCAAGGCCATTGGGAAGAGTGCATTGTGCTATATCTTGTCTGTTGATTAATACATTTTCAGTGACGCCAGATCTTTAACCTTCATGAGCACGCATATTCTCACAAAAAGCTTAATAAAGGCGCCTCATGGACTAAACCTTTCTGTTCAATTTGCATATCATTTCAGGATTTCCTGGGAATATTAATAAACCCACAAATATATTACTCATAATTTAAAAGTATGTTTGCCTGAACTGTTTGTAATAACACCCCTAAGTTAATCAGCATGATAACATATCACTTTAAATCATTACTTGGCACAGAACAAGACCTTGACAATCCATTTCTACAGCACATTATAGTTTTCTCCTCATACTATATCAGCTGAAACTAAATAGACAGGCAAAATAAAGGAAATCTATCCTCGAAGACTGAGTTCACTGTTCAAAACATAGACATTGAATAAGAATGTGCTTGCTGTAGAAGTTTACCGTTTGTTCTCTACAGCAAGAGCTCTGCTGAAGGACCACTGACAGCAACATGAAGCTCTTGGCTTATTCTTCCCCACTGTAATAACAACTAAGAAATGGAACCACTTTCGTGACTATCTGGGCTTTCCTGAGTAACCATGTTGAGTCTGTGTTGGTATTAATGCTGGTGATAACAGCAGTGTCCTCTGAGCTATGAATCACCCAGCAGCTGTTGTGGGCTGGCCCCCTTGGCCCAACCTCTCTTGGCTGCTAGCTGCTGAGGTTTGGTGCTGCCCAGGGACGGTCCCTGCTGCGGGCAGCAGAGGAGAACAGGGCACAGGGACAACCAGTGTCAGCTCAGCCTTGTAATTAGACACCAGTTCCCACGAACCTCCGTGACAACGGAGATTATGATTTTAGCAGGAATAACATAAGGCTCCACTCCTAAAACGATTAATTCACAGGTCACTTTCATTACACAGTTGTGGTCAAAATCTTAAGGACAGTATGTTAATTTCAATCTGGGTTGATTCTTTAAAATGACTGATAGGAAAGATAGGAACGTATGCACCACTTCTCATTTCTGTTTGCGGTTAAACATTATAAAACTATTTCTGATAATTAAATAATTCCCCTGTAGTCATTACAAGTTCTTACACACTTCAATATATTTATTTAACTGACTAACCAGTTCAGACCAGAGAAGCCTCCTGCGTTCTCTGCGCACTGTTCATGGGCATATCTCTGGAGCAGAAGGACACAATCCTGGTGCACAGCACAGTCTGGCTGTAGCCCATCACCAAATCAGAGGAGATCAGCTTTTTCTAACCCAAAAGCAACAACTACAGGCTGGGGGAGACCCGATGGAGCAGCCCTGAGGAGGAGGAGTTGGGGTGTTGGGTGAGGAGAAGCCCCCCATGACCTGGCTTCAGTATGCGCTGGTGCCCAGAACCCCTCCGTGTGTTGGGCTGCACCCCCAGAGTGTGAGCAGCCGCTCAGGGAGGGGATCCTGCCCCTCTGCTGCGCTCTGTGAGACCCCCCCTGCAGTCCTGGTCCAGCTCTGGGGCAGCAGCACAAGAGGGACGTGGAGCTGTTGGAGCGAGTGCAGAGGAAGCCACGGAGCTGCTGCGAGGGCTGGAGCAGCTCTGCTCTGGAGCCAGGCTGAGAGAGCTGGGCTGGGGCAGCCTGGA
>WYDI02037958.1:0-30985 GCA_009867235.2 Psittacus erithacus | reverse complement strand
GTGGCAGTGTTCAAGGCCAGGTTGGACACAGGGGCTTGGAGCAAGCTGATCTAGTGGAAGGTGTCCCTGCCCGTGGCTGGGGGTTGGAGCTGGATGAGCTTTAAGGTGCCTTCCAACCCAAAGCAGTCTGGGATTCTGTGACTGTGATAAAAATGTTGAACCACTGTTTAGATCTATGACTCATAATAAGGAATTAGTGAAAAAGTATTTTTCCTCCTTTAATAATAGCTGGTTTTAAGTATCATGAACAGTTTCCAGGTTCAGATTAGGCTTTGGAGGTGGACAGTCCTGTTCAGCAGGTTTGAATTGTACTCATTTCACATTTTCTTCAGTACACCGGCGCACATACAGTTGTGGATGTGCAAATGTAAACCTGACACTGTAAGCTTAGTATGTTCTTGTTTTAATCTAGGAAAATAAAGAAGCTGAATATGAAAAGCTGATGCTTGCTTTAAGAAAGGAGCAAAATATTTATTCTACACTAGTGAAGACCTTCAAAGAGTCGGATAGGTGAGTACTGTTTCTGTTGTGGTGGATAATCTAAACTCAAGGGGCAAAAGGCAGAAGTTAGAATCATAGAATGGTTTGGGTTGGAAAGGACCTTAAGATCATCTGGTTACAAAGGCGCAGCTTAACTGGAGTGGTGATTGTTTTGTACCTGTCAGTTGTGCATAAGGTGTAAAGGAGCTGTAAGTACGCTCCATAAAAGAGAAATATTTGTGTAAGTGAGGATCTATTTGTGTAAATTACTTAAATGTTCCTGAAAATATTTGTGCTTGGATTGAAATTTCAGACAAGCCACATTTCCATTTAGTTACCAAAGTGAACAGCTTAGTTTTCCAGGAGTCAGTTGTGTTGGAATATAGGGGGAAAAATCAAGTCACAGTGAACTTTTGGGTGCTGGATGGTTTCTCACGTTTTACTCCTGAAGTACAGATAATGCTTATCTTAAATGCGACACTGAGAATTTTGATGAGAACATAAGCCAGTAAGATTTCTTTAACCAGAAGGTTGAATGAAACAGAGTAATTGAAGTTTGCGTAGTTTGCCTTCAATGTAAGACATTCAGAAGTATGGCAGAGCAAGTGTTTTTTTAACCTTTGAGAATCAAAGAGTACAACATTTTCTGAAGGAGTCTGTGGCCTACTTTGTAGCCTATTACTGCTTGGCAGCTGAGGAGGACACGTTAGGGTAAAATAAAGGCAATTCTTAGCCTTTAGGAAAAATAAATATAAGTGCTTTATATAAAAAAAAATACTTTTATTATTACAAATAACTTGGTATTGACAGTATTTAGAGAGCTGGCTCCAGCTCTCCCTGCCTGAAAGGAAGTGCTTGTACCTGCAGCTTTGTAGGGATGTGTGCTTGCATTTTTCAGTTGGTTTATAGGCCACTACAGTTTGGAAACCATCAAGTGAATAGCACTAGAGTGGGTGAGATCCGGTGTTTGAATTAAGCACATTAATAATAATGCCATCTTCTGTATGGCCACAGCTTGGAAGCTGTTCCAAGTACCAGAGTCTTTTTCCCTAGAAATAGTTATAGAAGTCAGATTATGGGTTCAAACTTAAACAGGAGAAGTTCAGGTTAGATATAAGGAAGAAGTTCTTCCCTGTGAGGGTGTTGGGACACTGGCACAGGTTGCCCAAAGAAATGGTAAATGCTCCATCCCTGGCAGTGTTCAAGGCCAGGCTGGACAGAGCCTTGGGCAATGGCCTAGTTTAAAGTGTCGCTGTCTGTGGCAGGGAGCTGGAACTGGATTATCTAAGGTCCTTTCCAACCCAAACCAGTCTGAGATTCTGTGATTCTATGATTATGGACTTTATTTCTTCTCTCTGGGAAAAGAGCAATATATTTGTGACTTTTCTGTTGAACAGTCACCAAATGAAGGAACAAGTCAGTTGTTTTTAATGTCTCATAAGGAAGGTGGGACCTGCATTTGAAATGTGTTCTGTGGGTAAGGTGGTTGTCAACACTTCAGAATGATGACAACAAAATAATATAGCTCTGATACTAGTTTTTCTTAGAATACCTTTCAAATGAGGAAAATGATAACTGTAGTTATGATCATTAGGGTAATAGGAGTTTTGCAATTAACTTCTGTAGAATTAGGAGCAGGATCATTCGTTTTGTTTTCTTGCCATTGAGTTACAGGATGCATAGAGCAGCGATTTGCAGAGGATGTGCAGTGATTCAGCAGCAGAGCTGGAAGTTGGAGGCAGGTTGTCTTACATCTCCTCCTCATAGTTTTGTGGGCTGAGATGTGCTGTAAATCCCATCAAGCAAGAGTTGACCCCCCCAGAGTTCTGGGTAGTTGATAAACAAGCCCTGCAGATAAATTCCACTTCCTCATTTGTGTAATTGCCATCAGCAGTGCCATGAATTTTAGGCAAACATCTGTTTTCTTGCTGACATATCTTCTTTTAGGCGTTATTTATTTTAAGCAACCTGGATGGTTATTTTTCAAACTAAGCTACTGGATGTCAGGACCAAGACATTTTGTGTCTCTTCAAGCGGGAAATAAATGCTTTCTCTTATAAAACCTTTAGCTCATGAAAAGGAGGAAATGTGCTTACTTAGCTTCTCGTAATGCATGGGGTTGGTTTGATTCTTAATTTTTAGCTGAGCATTTAAGAGAGCTCTCTCTTCAAAGATCCTCTTGAAGGAGGGAGGATTGGTTCAAGCAGTAGTTTCTTGTGCTGGAAACACTGACACCAGTCATGTCAGAAGATAGACTGTGGCTTTTTATACATGCTGCCTTTTAATTAATGTATTTCTACAATATGCGGTTATTCTCACATGAGTATGATGTGCTGGATGTTCCTGTAGAGTCTCCTCTAAGACGGATTTAAATCTGTTGTAAATATTCCTGAATTCTCTGGCATTTAGTGCTGTGGATTGGAAATCGACAGCAGCTTAATTTTTCTTCAAGCAGTGAGGTTCTGAGTGAAGTAAATAATGCAATGAGTTCAGTAACACTGAATTTGTTACTAAATCCATGTTATTTCATATTACAATTTCATTTTTTAGTGTATTTAAGTCTTTTTAGAGGCTGATCAGAACTGAATTGATGTTCTTGAAGGGTTTGGGGATGATATAGCAAGGGGCAGCCAAAGGTGCTGACACTGAAGCTGGGGGACAGTGGCTGATGCTCAAGTAAGAGCCTCAGTGGCCATTTTGGAATGAAGCTGCTTAAAGAATTATTTCACCTTAACAAATTATAATCTGTAAATTTTGGCATTTACACCCCATTTAGATAATTGAGACAATTTAGACTTTAAAAAGTCCTTTTACAGCATGTTGATGAATGAAGGAATGAAACAGTTGTGTCTGGGTCATGTTTTCAATGAAACACAATCTTTTTGTTTTTATCTTAAGTGGAGCATTAGATTGTATAGTATAGTATAGGAAGGGAACAAAGTTTCCATGGTCACCATATCGTGGAATCCACAGAGCCATCAGTATTATGTGATAATGATATTTTGGGGCATACTTTTCAGAAGTTAGTAATTGTGATTTACCTTATATAGAATTACACAGCATTTGGCTGGTGGAATATATCTACTGAAGCTGACATAGAAGCAGCACAGCTCCAAATAGCAAGATAAAGTCATATATGTAAATGTTTAATCTCATCTTTCAATGCAGGGATTTGTTTGTGCCTGTGTATCAAAATGCTGTAACTGTGTGATGAAAACCAGTGATGGCTTAATGTGAAACAGGCTCTGTGTGGAAGCGCCTATGTATAAAACATGCTGAGGTCCACAGCAAAATGTTTTGAATTGAATATTGAAGATTGTTTTTTCTCCCTTTCTTTAGTATAAATAGCTTGCAAATGGAACTAAACAACATTCTCATGTTGAGAAAACAACTAGAAGAAGCTGTTTTAGATAATCGGAATCTCCAGAAGATCTTAGAAGATCAGATTAAGGACATTAAAACCCGGCAAGGTCTGTATACAGCAGCTCATCCATTTCCTTGATCAGCTTGCACAGAACTGGTTTTATTACAGTTTGCTGTGATGGAGAAGAAACGTTTGAGAGTAGAAAAAGTAGAAAAAGGTGGGAAAAGACTTCTGTGCAGCTTTCTATACTGAAAATTACTTGGGGGATTTGCAACAGAATGTCTTTGAGCAGTCAGGGTATATACAGAGGGACAGCTTTGCTCTTTCTGTGCAGCAAATGTTACTAATTCCATGGCAATTCTACTGCAGTGATTATTTCAAGCTGCCTACAATTTTGCACCCATAGAATTTACTGTTTTCTGCAGAAGTCAGAGATTCCTGCCTTTAAATGAAGCTGTGGCCATGGGATCACATTCTGGCCATGGAATGTAATTATTTCACACACTTGGTAAAGAGCTCGTCTCAGGAAATGACTAAACTCTTCCTACCAGAAGTACTTCCAGAGAAAGAAGAAATAGGCAGAGGTTTTTCTTTGTAACCCATAAATAATAGAGCTTTTAAATATATCCTATCTTCTGGCTTTTTTACTGCACTTCTTTGGATGTGTTTTTAGTATATACTTAGATATAGAAAAGAATAATTGAAGTGGACATAGTTAAATATAGTTTACTGCATCTGTACAGAGGTATCTGTTTTATTCATGAGGGGATATATAAATAACAGTAGAGCCTGTTCAATTACCCCTTTCAACTTAGATTTTCAATTTTAGCATCACTCTCTTGACAGCTATGCTAAGTGACAAAAGGTAAGCTTCTGCTGTTGCAATTTCCAATCTCAACAGCACAGAGATGATGAACTAGGGTAGGCAAAAGGGTCTTGGGGATACTCCTGGCTTTCCAGAGCAGTTGTGCTGTGAGTGAGGCTGATAGGAATGGAAGCTCTGAAAATTAGGAGTCATTTGTGAAGCTCTGGGTCTTTGCAGCAGCCATGGGATCAGTGTCAGAGGTGAGAAGAGGATTTGGATGTCTCCTCTGTCCTGATTTAAATACGCTTTCTCTTTATCTAATGAGATGTATTTATAGAATTAGCTGTCATCTACAGTGTAAATGAACAGGTGTTTATTGAAACATAACAAATCATTCCTGCAGTTAGAGACGAAATGAATAGGTAACTGTGTTCAATTCAGTTAATGCAATCTTTTGACCCCAAAACAAACTCAATTCAGCAACTTTGTCTAACCTGGCTTTTTGCCTTGAGACCTCATGTTTGTGTTTATGAAAAGATGGTTAAACCACAATAGCTGTTCGTGCCTTCCTGCTCCTCCCTAAAAATTATTCCTAATTGTAATGCTAAATATGCAAATTATAATTCAGAACTCGTCCTGATAACCGCAGAAAATAGAGCTCCAGAAAACAGAGCCTGTCTGCGTGTCAGCGGCCCAAAGAGATATGAGGGCAAAATCTGTTCGATTAAAGAGAAAGCTTATTTTGGGGTTTGAAACATTTTAACTGGCCTCCCACAGACTTTACTAGTTGGTTCTTATTTGAAAAGTCCTGTCTTTGCGTTTGCTGCTGTGTTTCTCTGCAAATAAGAGTTTCTGAGATAATTCCTATCCTTGGTTATTTTGACAGATGAAACACTTTCTTTCTGTGGAGATCAAACATCTTATATGAGTATCTGTTTAAGGGAGCATGATCATTTATGCCCGCAGATAGACCATCTGTCTCTTGAAGAACTTAAGGAAAAGGTATTGATCTCTTTTATTATTTACTGTTTCTAATGGCTTAATTCTGCTTCGTTTAGAGTCTGTGTACCTCTCTCAAAAAGGTTTATTGAGGTACAGTTGGGTAGTCCTGAAATGATTTGAAGTTTTCATCTCTGTTGTTTGTGTTCCGCCTTTTATGAACTATTTAGTCTTTATTCTGCCACATGAGCTTCAGAATCAGCTGAAAGATAGCTGGCTTGCTGCAAAGGTTTTATGATAGACACTTGGATTAAAGTTGTTTCAGACTCAGTACCATATTTTAGTGATCATGGAGTACCTCCGAAGAAAGGTTTGTGCATTAAGAATCCTACGACATGTATTTCATGCACCTTTATTAATCATGAAAGTGTTAGTGGTGTCTGTAATTTCTACTTCTCTATAGCATACTCCAGCCCAGGATTTGCAAGTCTTTTGGTAAATATGACATGTTATAAAATAACCCTCAGGTAGGTTAATATTCTCTCCATTCTACATAAGGAGATCTGAAATTCACAAGGATTAAATGTGCTGACCATTGTCAGCCGGTAAATCAGTACTGCAGTTCAGAAACTCATTCTTGTGACTCCTTATCCCGTGCAGTGACCTCTGATCCGTATACCCATTTGTGATAAAGGCATGCTTTGAATATAGTTGTTTAGGAGTGAACATAAATCAAGTTTTACATTTCTCATGGCCAGCTGAATTGTAGGCAGGTGTTCAGAATCTGGGGGTGGGTAATTGAAGGAAAGAAGTTTGCCTTACACTGAACAGGTTTCAATAAACAGAGCCCCAGATTGTGTCCCAATCCCATTCTGGGGTTATACCACTTTTATCTGTGAACATATTCCCTTCAGTAGGTTCAGGGATGCTCATTAGCAAAAGAGTTTATGGTTTATAAACTCTTTCATTTCATACTTGAAAAAAGCTTTCTATGCTTGAAATCTGGTCTGTTTTCCCACATATTTCAGTTGGTCTAATAAGGACATTCCATTTTCTTCTGCAAATATTGTCTTCTGCCCTCGCAGTGTTCAAGGCCAGGTTGGACGGGGCTTGAAGCAACCTGGTCCAGTGTGAGGTGTCCCTGTCCATTGCAGAGGGGTTGGAACTAGGTGATCTTAAGGTCCCTTCTCACCCAAATCATTCTGTGATTCTTGATGAGAGTCTACATTACTCTGTGACAATAATGTCTGTTCAGGAGCTTTGAACATGGTTGTCCTCTAAAAACTACTCATAATTATTAGTGGTTATAAAGGGTGTTTGAGATAGAACAGCAAGGCTGTTTCTCAATGCTGCTCTTTCCCTGTAATGCTGGTTTCCCTTGCACTAAAATGTTTCTTCTCAAATCAGTTTGTTGATGTGAGATGCCCTCAGGTTTCTTCTTGCTGCTGAGTTGTGAAACGTGGTACTTCAACTTAATAACATGATTGGAAACTATGGTCTTACATTTCTTGAACTCACAAATACACAACCGTGTTTTCATACTTGGGGAGATTGCCTCATGAGCAGGTATAGAAACTCAGGCTTCCCAACTCTGCAGTTTACATATAAATCTCCAGCTAAATCTAATCATTTGTTTTCATGCTAGTATGGGTGTTACCAGTTCTGCTTGTTCTTCCTTTGGTTATTTAGGTTGCTGACCTTCTCTTGATGGTTAAAGATTTGCAGTCAATTAATCAAGAACTTAAGAAAAAGCATCTTGGACTTTGTACAACAGACTCTAAAGAGACGGAAGCACTAAAAATACTAAACCACAGTGAGGTATGTTTTCTCTATTAAAGTAGTGAATCTGACTCTTACATCTGATACACCTTGTGGAATCGTTTACATCAGTACAAAATGAGTGTAAACCCCTCAGGCCTTGCTAATGCCTTATAATAGCTTCTGAAATTAATGATGTAAGCGACTTTAAGGTGCTAGCACAACAGAGAGTGAGCCCAGTGCAAGTGTTCAGTGATGTGTCAAGTAAGGAAGCAACATACACACGGAAATATTACTTGGGGGTGTGATATATTTGTTTTGTCAATTGAAAGGGGAGGAAATAGTTAAGTTGACAAAGAAAGCAGTTATCTTGTATGACATTTTAGTTATTACTGAAAGTCTGCTTGTCTACTGTTCAAGAGTCATTCTGATGCTGTGTCTAATTTTGTAAGAGCTTTGTATCTCCTCTGCATCTACAAAACGAGAGTTCACCGTAGTCAAAAAAGAGAGAAGAGCACTTCAGATCACTGAAACGCTCGGCTGTTCCTCCATATAGACTATAGAAGTATATGGAGGAGTGGCCAGGATGTGGTAGATTGCCGAGGGGTGCGAGGAAATAATCATTGCTGGGTGTGTCATTCTTTAGCCCAAAACTAAACCAGGTTTTAGCTGTGGGGAAAAAGATATCTTGGCAAAATACTTAAAGTGAGAAGCATTTTGGGTGCTGGATTGCTGGGTGTGAATGATGAAGGAGGCTCTGGTAGATTCTATTGAACCTTCTAGCCTCTAGTCACATAATACTCTTGCTTTTTCGGTTTGAAGCCATGCTGGTGCTGCCTTTAATTGAAATATGTTTTAAATTATAGATTGACCTTTAGGGATGCCATAGCTTTTATCAAAATAATGAATTACATCTTCCTGTAGTAGCCTTGCATGAAAAGCTTGTGGGCATCTGCGCTTCCTATAGATGAATACGTGTAGCAGTTTGCCTCTTTAACCTGCAGAGGGTGCTGCACTACCACTGATGCCGTTAATAACACCAAAGATACTCATGTCGTATGTAATAACGATTATCCTGACAAGATACTGTGTGCTCCTGTGTTTGTCTCAGCATGAAAAGTACGGGGAGGGCTACTTCCTTAAGAAGCTACCTACATGAAATTAGATGTAGAATGACAGAGTGAAGCTTCTAAAATACAAATCAACCTCAACATTCTAATAAAGGAAACAGGAAAGTAAAATAGGGTATTTTAACCATTTTAACCATGCCAGAATGCTAATATCACTATGGAGCTCAAAAGTGAAAGGAGCTATAATTAAGCGTTTAGTTTAAAAAGTATCATTTGATCAGTCTTGACAATAAATGGCAACCTGGATTTCGGGATATGGCTTGTGACAGCAGTGTGTTTTGCATCTTAATAACCATTGTCAAAACTCCCCTAACTTCTGGTTTTCATGTGTATTTTGGGCTAGAATTTGCTAGCAGGTAGTGCTGAGCTGACATTGACATATGTGCTATAAGAGGGATTTGGACAGGCGCAGGAAGAATCCTTCTCTGGTTCTTACAATGTACCCATCTTTCTTTTCCTTTGGCTTTTTCTCTGGCTTCAGAGCACAGATCATATGAATCTGCATGTTGGTGCCTCTGCAGGGCATCTCCCTAAGGTCTGACAGCCCCTTGTACTCTATGTCTTGGCTTAATGTTTATGTTAGGAGGGAGAAGGAGGAGAGAAAAAGGTTGTTTTTGTACTGTCCTCTGAACATCTGCTTTCTCAGAGAGAAGCAGCCTCAGTGATTTCAGCCTTCAGGGCTCCAGGGATCTTTGCAAACCAAGCATATCAGTGGTTCATTTAGGAGAAACATTCTCAAGGTTTTTAGTCTCCAAGGAAATACTTTAAACAGCAGCTTATTCTGGGTAGGCTTTTTTCTTTTCCTGCCCTTAAGACACTTATTTTCTTTTAATATTATGGTTGTATTCCTTAGAGCACAGAAAGTTTCTTTCCAGCTTCTCAGCCACAGGACCAGGCTCAAACTGCAGTCGTTTGTTGTAACAGTGTTCTATAACCCAGTGGTCCTGTGTAATAGTTTCATTCCAAGTATCATCACTTATTAAACCAAATACTGGCCTGGGAAAAGCCTATACTAATAAATGCTGAGGTATAAAAAGTAGTTGCATTGGGTGGGTAAAGGTGTATGTGAAAATAAGCTTATTTTTAATACACAAGTGTAAAGTTTGTCCTGAATCTATACATGGAAGATTAAACCTTAGCAGTTTTCTTTGTAATAACTAAAATTCCTGCACCTTTGCCATCCCATGATTACAACAAAAAGATCTTTTTATAATGCATGCCCTTGCTGTATACCAGAATCCTGTCTGTGTCTTCCTCCACTGTTCAGATGGTCTTTACTTTGTGCTGTCCTAGAAAACCAAGTGTGAGTGCAGATACCAAAATAATTCAATCACGAGGTGGAAGTTAGTTTTCAGTATAGATTTTTAATAGCAAAAGGCGAATATATCAATATGCTGCACCATCCGGTTTCTGCCTTTTAAAATTCATGCTTTAAACCATTAGAGTTGCTGATACTGGAGGGATAGGAAGATAAGGCTTTTCTCATTTATTTCATATATATATGTACACACACACATATATATATATGAATACATTCTTTGCATACTTAATTAAAACTCAAACCCCACACAGGCATTCAGTTCCCACTGTCCTTAAGAAGGAAAACTTATGCCCTTTGCAGAATCCTGCTTTTCTTGTGGTTGCACTGACATGCTGTGAGCTGAGACTTTCCAGCATGTGGTACAGGGGAAACAGGTTTCTCTTTTCCTGCCATAAGTTTCAGCCCTGTGCTGTATATCCCTCAAAGCTATAAATATCACATGCAGGACCCCTAGGCACCAGCTTCTTTCCTTCCAGGCTATCTTCTGAATCTCTCTGCCTGTAAACTCCATTTTCCTTAACTATGCTCAAGATTCTGCTTTCTTTGTCTTAAGGTAATTTTTCTTTCACCCAAGTCACACCAAAATATGACTGTTAAACCCGGAGGTGCTGGACTATTGCCACAAATGCTTTAAGACTAATAATGCAGATTTGAATCCTCTGTGTTAGTGCTGTATCCTACTATGGTTTAGGCATGTTAGACATAGCATCCTTGATGTTCACCATCACTTTTGCATGTTTCTACTATTTAATGAGATTTTAACAGCAAAGATCTAAAGAGGGGGGAGGTTTTAATCAAACATAAGGAAGAAAGAAGGGTGCTGAGGCACTGGCACAGGGTGCCTAAAGAAGCTGTGGCTGCCCCATCCCTGGCAGTGTTCAAGGCCAGGTTGGACGGGGCTTGGAGCAACCTGTGCTAGTGGAAGGTATCCCTGCCCGTGGCAGGGGGTTGGAATTGAATGAGCTTTAAGGTCCCTTCCAACACAAACCATTCTGTGATTCTATCCAGCAAACCAAAGGGATTCTAGCCTTCCTGCCAGTAATGCTCATGTCAGGAACTTCGGTTCTGCTACTGAAAGAGCTGAGTCTTCCTCCTCTTTGCTCAGGAATTACTAGTGATGGGCCATGGATTGGGTCCTGTGGAAAATAAGTAGAAAAAAAGATGATTTGGCACCATTTGCCACAGATTGACACATTTGGGCAAGACGCAGCAGATTGTAACTTGAAATGTTACAGGAAATCTTTTTACTGTCTAGCAAGCTACATGTGCTTTGTTTTAAAAGTGTCTATGTTTTGGATGCTGGAGCATAAATTGTGTACCAAATGAAAATACATTCTGGAAATTGGAGAATAAAATAGGCAGAGTGAGAACATGAAGAGACAGAGGTCTTTTCCCAGAAGGTTTTTATATTCTTTGTAAACTCTGAGGAGAAAGGGTTAAATAAAGATGAAGGAATGTATAAAACAAAGTTTCACTGTATTTAAGATGAGTTGGTCCTTGGTCTGTGTTAATTTTCTTTGATCTTGTTGAAGAAACCTAATTCAGTGTTTGTTACTTTGTATTGCAGCCATTTCTTATTTTTCTTTTAAGACATATCACTGACTTATTTATGCATGTTTCATATCACAGTATTTTTTGTTGTGCTACATTTTCACATCATTCCATACTTTGTGTAGCATCATGAAACAACAGAGGAGCCTGTGATGCAGACTGAAGGCGGTGACAATGCCAGGAAGATGCAGAACAGCCAATTTTCTGAGAGGGTCAGTCAGGTAGGACTCCACTCTGGGTCCATTATGTTGAAGTGCTCTTCTCTCTGCATGCCTTTAGAAGTTCTGATTTTCTCAGAACACAGTCTTTTGCAAACAAAGCATACTTTTCTTGGTATCTGATTTTGCTTTCAACTAATGGTTACCCTAAAGAGGTTCTGAAAGCTTTTTCTGCTGCTAGGCTTCTGCAGTCAGGACAGGTTTTGTTCTGGTCCTTGTTTTCTCTTGTTTGAGTCATAATCTTCCTTAATGGGGATGACAGTCCCTTGAAGTTGTGTTTCTTTGCGTACACACAGACTGATCTTCAGCTTCCACTGCAGTCAGGCCTATAGGACAAATTGTATAAGGTTCGCTTGCTATGATTGAGGAAAAAATGATGTAGATCCTTCTTCACAGTTGAAATACTTGATGTCTTGATTACTTGATGACTGTATTTTCATGCATACAGGAAACTGTTGGCCTTTTATTCTATCACTTAAATGCAATGTAATAGAAAGCATCATGAAATCATAAAATAATTCAGGTTGCAAGGAACTTTAGAGGATCGTAAAGTGCAAATAAAGGTGAACCTTTCTGGTTTAAAAGTTGGAACAGGCTAAAATATGAAACAAAATGAGGCATTTTGGTTAGTAATCATGAAGAATAATGATGTTCTGTTTGAAATGTGTGATTTCTGTGTTCCTCTGTTTACTAGGTATGCTTTCAGGTATCTTTGGATTTCCCCTGTGAAGTGGATAAACACGTAAGTGATGTATTGTAAAGGTTCTCTTGACTCTTAAGCATCTTAATCTCATGTTGCTGGTATCTGCTGATAGAAATTATATCCAAATGGGCCCAGTATGAATTCTCTTTGAAGACTTTCTTTGATTTAAATGGGGTTGTCTTACTGGAGAGATCCCATGTAAAAAATTGCTAGGGCATGTTTACAGTGCTGCATGTAAGAAGCTGGCAGTTTGTAAGTACTTCAAGCTTTGTCTTGTCCTGGCCATCAGGGTTTGCATCTGGAGATCCCAGGACAGAATCTGTGCTATAAAGACAGATGATTCAAAGGGGAGCTAATAAAAAGTTAGCTCCAATCTGCAGACAACACTCCAGAAGTTTCATACCCCTTCATAGATAAAGGCCTTCAGGGAAATCTACTTACTACTTATGAAACAACTGATCAGTATGAATTAATCGTATGGAATAGATGTTAATTAGTTTTTCTCTTAATAAATAGTAATTGACATGTCTGTGGATGCTTCTTAATGTAGATAAAGAGCATCAGGAATTACACAACTTGATTACAAAAAGATTACAGCCCTGAATTTAATAGAACATTACATACCTGTGTAATAAGAAAATGTTGGCAATTTTTTAACAGATAACTCCATCAGGCTATTCAGAGAGTTTCTGCACAGACAGACATTATAGGACTCCACATAAGCTTCAATTTGAACATGATACACCTGGCAAACACTTGGGCAGAATAGGAATGAGTGAACATGAAACAGAAGAGGATTTGCTCACATCTCTGCTAAGAGAAAAGAGAACATCTGTACTGGAGTCTACGTAAGTATGAGGGATATGCACTGCTTTTGACAGTATTTCTATTTGAGAAGAGAATAAAGTCATTTTGCTAAAGTGAATTTAGATAATGGCACTGTCTAATTTACCTGAGAGATTGACAAGGCACCTTCAGAGCCATTTTAGTCTATCATGCAATTAAGTAATTAGGAAATGTACTATCAGTAGAAATCCTTGAGAAAAGCCCATTACAAGAAAAAAACTTCTCCAAAGTTACTGATAGAGAGAGTTTTCCTGTAGGAACTGGTTGTTTTCAGGATGGGCTGTAGCAGTATGAAAGGCCACAGATAGGTGTTAGTGAAAGGCATTATGGTGGAGGAGACAACACTTTTCTGCTGTAAAAATTACACGTGTAAGGATGTGAGGATGGAGAAATTGGATTTACTAGGATTATTTTACAGGGTTAATTTTGAATGGACATTACTGTATGCTTTGTGGCCATTGCTGTTTCGTCTAAGCTGCTTGGACAGAGGTTTGCTCTATGTGTGCATTTTAGGGAGGCCTGTGTCCTGTAGTTGACTGGTTGGTTACTCCAGTGTCACTACTTGTAGGACTGTGCTGAGATGAACTACATAGTAAGTACGTAGGTCACTTTTCATGCAGGAATAAATACTTGTGTAACTGAATCTGTATAAACCCTCGTGTAGCCCATGTTTTTCAAGTGTGTGTTACACTATGGTTTGATCAGCTCTCAGTTGAAATGCTTATTTTGGTAGGAACTGGACCATACCAAGCAAGAATGTGTAGAAAAAACACATCCTGTCTAGTTTTGTTTCCCCCAATTTCATGCTTACACCCCTGAATCTGGTTAAAAACAGAGTTAGAGCTTTTGTGGAGATCATTCTCATTTTTCTTTCCTACGTCTCTCCCCACTGTAATAACTGTGTACAGTATATTATGTGACTTTTTTCAGTGCTGTTCTTTCAGCTACCCATAGCAGTTTCTGGAGAGTAATGGGAATGACCTTCCATACACATTGTGCTCAGCAGTGCTGGTAGCAGAATATCCTGTGGAGTTACAAAAGTCACATCCAGTTTTCTGTGTTCAGCATGTGCTGTGCTTGACTTTACTCAAGCACTTCTATATTTTTACATTACTATTTAAAACTCTCCAGCACACAGAAATGGTCTTAGTTGCCTAAGCACGAGTTAGTGTGGCAAATGAGGAGATACTACTCTCTTAGAAGATGAATAGATAATCTTGTTTTATTTGTTAACTTTACTTAAACGTCTGCTAATGAGTGATGCCAGCACCATCATCTTTACCACTCTAGTGTGTAATCTTTTCTATGTTCAAGTATAAATGACCAGATTGACTGGTGATGAGCCTGTACATTGCATAACGGAGTTCTCACTAATAACATTAGATGCCAGAGAAAGACATAAAAAGCCTAGTTAGCTTCTCCCATTTCAAATGCTAGCTATACAAATGCAGTTGTTTTAAATGCTGGTTTATATGTTTAGCGGCACAAACAGCTCTCTATTGGACGCATGAAATCATCTGTAGAATTTGAGGGCTTGTTTATGCTTTAAATGGCTCTTCTTTGGCTTCAGTTTCTCTTAAAACATTGCTTTCTGAACTGTTGTCCATGGACCACTAGCTATCTGTGGGGCAGTTTGGCGCTCTGGAATGAGCTGGTTTTCAGGCTTTTAGCTGCTTTCTCAGTTTCTATCTTCCCTGGTTCATAAGAAATACATGAAGGGATAGATTTTCAGATGAACTCAACATCTGGAGTCCCTTGTGGTTTTGGTAGAATTCTATTATTAAAGTAGTTAGAGAGTAAACTCTTGCAAATCCATTTGTGTTTCTTATATTGCTGTGCTATGTGAGCAATTGATTTTGTTAGCAGAGGTTTAGTATCTGTTCACAATGGCGAGAGGGTCCTCTCGCATAGGGTCTAGAGAGGGCATAGATGGTCATAAACAGGAGAAAGGCATTGATGGGATAACTTATGATATAACTCATGTTGTGAAAAGGTTTGAATTCTCTTTGTTAGTAATTAATTCATTAATGAGTAAAATGGAAACTCCTGGGAATTTCAGGTATGTCAAGCCACTGCAGAAGAGTTCCTTAGAAGGTATTCTTGTTTGCTTAAATAAAAGCCTAAATTCATCCCTTTTCTTTCTTCTTTCCTGAGTACAGCAGACAAGAACAAATGAAAATTGTAAATGAGCTCTTAGATCATCTAAACGCAACTGAGGAAGAATGTTCAAGTGAAGATATGGAGAAAAAGGATGAAAAAGATCTTAGGCAAATGATTATTCAACTAAAAGCTGAACTCAAACATTTCAAGCAGGTCAATAAATTCTTAAAGCAGCAAGTGGAATTGAAATCAGTTTCTGATGGGAAAGAGAAGCTTTACCCAGATGCAGTGCCACAGATTAATAAGGATATTGAGTTGTTGAAAGCAGAATTGAAAGATGCAGTTACACAAACAATGACTTTGGAGGGTAATGTCGTGAGATTCAAACATGAAGGCGAAAAAGGAGCCTCAGAAGAAAAGTCAAAATATTCAAGATTAAATGCAGAAAGAGAACATCAGCAAGAAAATGTGTGTAAGAAGGGTGAGCAGCATGAAAGGCTGTTTTCTGCAAGGAGAACAAATGAAGTAAGTTTATTTAAGATTCCCTTTATGGTACTTAGGGAATAGATATATAAAAGGGAAAAGAATGTTTCATTTCTAATATTAAAATCTTGCTTTTGTGTAATTTTTAAAATTAGAAAAAGGAGATGCAAGCTCAAATATATTTTAGATAATTGTTCTTAATGTGCAGAGCTTTTCATCACATACTTCTATGTGCTTTAGAACATTAATGAATTGAATTTCAATCCTCACTGGGACCAGATACTGGTAAATATTATAGCTTTTGGAAAAAGAGATAGTTTGTAGCAGAATGGCCTGATTCTGTACTATCTTATATCTCTGCCTACATGTTCATAAAGTGCAGAACCAGAGTATTGAACTGAATGCTTATGAAGTCTAAATGACGAATGTGTTGTAGGAAATTGAAAACCTGTGTAATGTCCAAGAGCTGGTGAAAAGTTAATAGTCAATTGCAACAAACCTGAATCTTAATTTTAGGCTTTTATTAACATCTTATCATTGTGCCTTACTTTTAGAGAAGCATGTCCAGTAGTACCCTATAAAACTGGGAGTAATTCTTCATGTTTGTTTGGAACCTATGTGCACAGAATCTATGTTGTGAATTGTCCTGGGTTCAGCTTAAACCACAGCGTGAGTCCAGATGTAAATTGCTTGTGCCAGATAAGTTTTCAAGCCTTTTTTTGTGCAGGCAGTCAGTGATCCCAAACAAAGAGGTGGGAACAGTGTCTACTAAAGAGTTCATGTGTATTGTTTCAGTGGCAGTTATAGAAGTGAAGTTGAAAACTCTTTGAAGATCTTCCTTCTTACAGAGTAGACAAAGGAGAGGATCACTTTTGATTCTGTGCACTGTTAATAGAGAAACATCCTTCAGCAAAGGATGTTTTCCGTGGCTTTAGTGGTCAAGAGGTTTGTGAGCTAGAAATTGGGAACCGTTCCTTTTTATTCTGGTATGTTCTTGTTGGATCCTTCCTTCTGAAGGAAGCCAAGAGATTGTTGATAAGACTTTGTTCTGTATAAGCATAAGCATCTCAGTATAGATTGGGATTTTAAGGCAAAGATTTTGGCAGGAGTGGATGTGCTTCCTCATCTGTTGGTACTGGTGGTTGCAGGACAGGTGACTCCAGGAGCACATGAAGAGAAAAGGGCAGGGGGAAGTAAGGAAGAGTGTGGGTACTAGAAGAGTTTGAGGACCTGGCTGGTCTGTTAGTGAAGGTCTGCTTGTGATAGTTTGCTTAAGAGCACTAATGATGTCTTTGAGTTGCTTGTCTTCTCAGATTGAAGGACAATCTCTCTGAAGGCAAGTAGAGGCCTGTCTGCCCTCCACCAGGAATACCCAGAGTTCTTTCTGCAAATCTCCTTTTTTCTGTTTTCAAAGTTCCTATTTTCATTGATTTTCAGTGTACTGTTTTGATTCATCAATTTCCAGATTCTTCACGAGTTAAGTCAGTTGCAACCTCAATGCAATCCCTGAATCAGACGCTTTAAAAGCTTTCTTATTTGGCTAAGGCAGTCTGCCTTTTGCTTCTGAATGGCTTCGATAAATAATTACCTGTAGCCAGTTGAACTGGACTTGGGGTAATCTGTCTGACATATATGTCTGTACAACAGCCCTGAGACAGCTGGAAATTGTTGGCTGTTATTAATGCAGTTTAGGAAGTTCATCCCACCTGGATTTATTTTCCAGCCTCCAAATGATATTGTATTCATGTATGTACCACAGGAATTGAGTGTGCCATTAGGAAAATGGAACTTGCTTTTTATTATGTGAAATTGTGTAAAGACTATAATTGCTAAGAAGTGAATGTGAAAAGGTACTTCAAAGTACATTGGATGGTGAAAGACATTAAGGGACTTACGACACTGGTGTGGAGCAAATGAACAGCAAAAAAATACACTAAATCTATCTGAACATGCCATTATTGAGTTTTATTATTATTACACACAATTCCATAACTCTCATCAACATACAGCATGCATTTAGCTTTTTGGAGATAACAGCTTTAATGCTCTGTGGTTTAAACAAGGACACATTTACTTTATGCAGAGTCTTCAAAAGGTGAGAGGCTAAAATGTAGTGACTTAAGAATTTGACTTCTTAAAGAAATCTAGTTTTTCCCCCCAACTCCAATGATGGAATGTCTGTTCGGTAGGAAACAGGAAGCTTGTGGAAGCTGTTTATAGAGGGTGAAGGAACTATTCTCCTTCATAAGGAATTTCTCTGTGGCAGTATACATCTCCTCTGTAGCTGATGCAAAGCTATGTTGAGTTTCTCAAAGGGATGGAAGTGGGCTGGTATAAAGTAGGGACTGTTGGTTGGAGACGGAAGAAATGAAAAGAAATTCAGGAATGTGTGAAAAGTCAGGAGGAACCTCTAGTGAAAGAAGATTAAAGAGAAACAGTTCCTGGGCTGTCTGACCTTTGTGATATAAATGACAGTAGAAAGTAGGAGTTGAGGTGAGTTTGGGTGAGAAACTATTTTCCTAGGCCATACACAATTCAGAGTTAATGAAAACACCTACTGATTAAAAGCCTTTGCTAGTCAATGGTGACTGGTCTGTCTTGCTTCATGAACTGGAAGCCATTCTCTGCATGGCTGTGGATGCATAAGCAGCAGTTACCTATAGAAAGTGAAACCAGTGGGATAGGTGTGCTTTCCTCTCTGAATGCTGTTTTTTTCTGTTGCAAGGCTGTTGCCATCTCCTTTTCAAAACTAATGTGGCAGTTGGCTGATCTTACAGGAAAACCTTTAGTTTTCCTCTCTGAATGTCTGTTTATACTTCATTTACTTGACTATACATGCGAGCTGCCAACTGCCCCTCTTATTCCCTGCCTTTTTCAGGCTGATTCTGCTTTCCTGCCCAAGAAGTCCCGTCTGCCCATTCTCTTAAAGTCATACAGGCCAGTAGGAAACGTGCCTTTGAATTCCTGTATGCAGAAGTCAGATTCAAACCTACAGCCTCATAGCATGGCACCTTATGAAGATCTGAAAGCTTGTGAAGTGCAACCCAAACAGTTTGAGCCACAAACAAATGGAGAGTTGAATGACTCTGTAACTGAAAGCCTTCAACAAGATCCACAGGAAAGCACATCAGTGAGAGGTAAATAAAGAGTAGACACAATGACTTGTAATACTGCTTGAAATAGTGTCTTCTGTTCTTGTAGTAGAAAGTAAAACCAGATAATTTTTATGTAGGTACAATGCTGCTTAATCTGATGAGTTTCTTGGGTAGGCAAATATATGTAGAACTTGAAAAATACCTTCCTTTTTCCTTGTGTCCTTGCTGCTAAAATGTAAACCAGCTTTACATGAACGGGAAGTGCTGTGTAGACATGGCATAACGTGTATAATAAATGACAGTTTCACAGGGTGCTCACAAATGCACACATATGTCAATGAAAATTTCCTTTAGAGATGCCAAGTTTAATGAAAACTGTCTGTAATGGAGACAGGAGAGTATAAAAATACTGTATTTGTTCATGCTGCATAAAGAGGTTTTCCCAATATTCCACTGTCAGTCAAGCCATCTGTGCCTGTTTCCAGTGTGACTGGGTGAATTTCAGCTGAGCTGTTGACAAAGTAGCTAGGTTGGCAAAGGACAATGACAAATGTTAAGGCAGAGAACAATGGGTGTTGTATAAAGATTAGGAGTGGTAAATAAAATAGACATGTGCTTAGCAGTTACCTTAAAAACTGAGTAGATATGGAAAGGATAGGTGAGGGAGAGAGGAGGTATAAATATAACAGAAAAGACTCAAACAGTGAGTGAAGCACTGTCAAATGCAGAGGTTGCAGAGATGTTGATGTTATTGTGGTAAAGGACAGATATGGCACTACTTTCTGGAGAATACTTAAGCTGATAGGACTTCAGCCTGGAGAAGAAAAGGCTTCTTAAGGGGAGACCTTAGAGTAGCTCCCAGTGCCTAAAGGGGCTACAAGAAACCTGGAGAGGAGCTTTGGAAAAGGGCCTGTAGGGACAGGACAAGGGGGTATGGCTGTAAACTGAACAAAGGGGAGATGAGCTCTTAGGCAGAAGCTCTTCCCTGGGAGGGTGCTGAGGCGCTGGCACACGGTGCCCAGAGAAGCTGTGGCTGCCCCATCCCTGGCGGTGTTCAAGGCCAGGTTGGACACAGGGGCTCGGAGCAAGCTGCTCTAGTGGAAGGTGTCCCTGCCTGTGGCAGAGGGTTGGAACTGGATGGGCTTTAAGGTCCCTTCCAACCTGAACCAGGCTGGGATTCCATGAATAAATATTGGTAAGTGTAAAACGTGGAGAATTCCGTGAAGAGCAGTGCTTGTGGTTTGGATCCTGAAGTCAATCAGAACCTCTTGGGACTGCAGGCCTGTGATTTCCCTTCCACACCAATTCCTTTACCCTGGCTAACAGCTGTACTGCACACTTAGGAATTATGAGACTTGATGCAATGGGAGATTGCACAAGATTAGCTTATGATCAATGCTCATATTGGAGAAACTTTTTAGCCTTTTTTCTAAGCTTAACATAAACCATTTAAAAATGCACTAGAAATTGATCAACTGTTACATTACAAAGGGGACCTGCAAATGTTTATTTGGTGTTAGAAAGCTTTGCAATTCCCATTCTTTGTAGTTATCCTTATAATCAGTTCAAGGATTTGAAGAATATGTACAAACACTGTTTAATGTGACCAGTAATGTTTGTATTACACTTTCAGTTGCTGTTCTTAGACGATTTTCCTGTTCCAGGTTGTCAGAGAACTAGATTTGGGTTTTGGGGGGTGAGGGGGGTGGCTTTTGGAGGTGGTGGTGTTTGGCTTTGGGTTTTTAACTGTCCTTATTTGTTATTTTTCAGTCACTGACTTCTCTTTCACCTTCTTCAGATAACTCCTTCCTCAAACTGGTTAATAGTGAGGTCCAGGTGGAGCTGCAAGGTGTTGATCCAGATGCAGAGAGCAAGAATGAATATGCAATGGACAAAAATCAGCTAAATTATCAAGGTAAAGCATTTATATGGTATAGTTAAAAAAAAAAAGGGAATTTTAAAACTCAACTGTCTTCTGAATTGTGCCGAATTGTAAATTACTGCAGGTAATTGTCTCTCTTGCCATCATTTGTGGGGTTCAAAACTTGCTTTCTTAGCTCGCATGGATTAATTGCTCCAGGAATCCAAGTTGGTCTTTTAAGGGTTATGCTTTCAGAGGGGCCACAGGGATTTATGAGTCTGGTTTCCAGTAAAACTAATGAGTTGTGTGCCTAACTCTGATCTCTATTGCTAACATCCTCACTTCTGAACTCTCCTCTGAATGAAATGTTTGTTACTTATTGCTTCTGCATCTAGTTATGAACTACTGGAATGAAGCAATTGAATGACAGATTTTTGCTTATCAGAATTATTTGAAGACATTTGACTAGGTTGAAACCTAATGGAATCATTTAATGAAAATGTAAATAGGTTTAATACTGTGTATTACGTGTTTCTGCATCACCCATAAGTCTTTTTGGGGATGGCTTGAATGACCTGATTAGCCTGTTGTCTATAGAGTATATGGCCAATTTTGTAATCCTTTCTCACATCCTTTGTATGTAGTTTCATCAAAGCTGGGCAGCTGATTTGCAGAATCATGCCCTTTGTGTGTGTGAACACACAGATGTGCAGAGACCTTTACCAAAGGGCAGTGTTTCATTAAGAACTATAACCAGTATTCTAATCAGGAGTATTTCTTCCCTAATACCTGTTTTTATTTCCTTTTCTTCTTATCTGAAACTTCTGCATGAAATCAGGATGACAGATTTTAAGAGGTCATTTAATACTAGGATTTTTCTGTTTCAGTCCTCTGGCTGAGAGGACTTTAACATCTGGGTTATTGCAGCATCCAAGTGGTAGAGAAGGAGGAGAGGATAATGAATTTGAGTGTTGCATTCCCTTAGTCAATGCATCTTCTTGAATTCATACACAGGCATTTTCTTGGATG
Source organism: Psittacus erithacus (assembly GCA_009867235.2). NCBI lineage: Eukaryota > Metazoa > Chordata > Aves > Psittaciformes > Psittacidae > Psittacus > Psittacus erithacus. The sequence goes on along the minus strand of WYDI02037958.1, from coordinate 9,302 downwards.
CATTTCTGTCCTGTGATTGTGTCACCTTTCCAATGATGTACGTAATACTGTGCAGCAATCTGTGTACTGCAGACATCATCTTGCCTAAATTTCAAAGAACCTGATATCCCAGCTTCATATTTTTCTGGCTTTTAGGTTATATTTGTTTCTATTCTCTTGTGTTTGACTTGGACCTTCACATACAGCTGCCCCCCTCCCTGAGACTTTGTACTGATTTAGAGCTTGAACCTGGGCATTCGAATTCTCCATGGAAACCAATTTGAAAGTATTAAGACCTCTGCAAGATCAATGAATGACTCCCAGAAGGGAAGTTCTAATTCGTAGTGATCTTTTGCAGAACTAATAGAAGGGGAAAATTTAATTTACTTGTAACCAGAAAATAACCATTTTCCAAGATACTTTACACATAGAAGCCCTCAACATGCCCAGAACTATAAACACAGAATATATGTAGGAATATATAGCTTTTATTGGTGTGAAGCTGGGGTGATTGCATTACTTATGAATGGCAAAGTCAGCTAAGGGATGTGATGTGCATGCAAAATGAGTGCCAGTAAAACCTTTAACACTGAACGTATTAATGAATTTTGAAAAGAAGTTATTAAAGCCCTTTTTTCATATTTTACTATTTTGTTGATAATCTTTTTACAATTCCACTGACTTTCTGCTCCAGTTGGTTTTGTATAGATTTTTGGAGTGAAAAGTATTTAATTAGAAGTTTTAGGAAGAACCATTTGAAGTCATAGAGTCTACTATTAAATCTCGGTGCTTTATGTTTGAGGTTATCATCATTGTGGCTGGAAAGGTCTGGGCTTCATTGGTGTCTGATTCAGGACTGCCTACAGCAAAAGTCATTTTCAACCATATGGGCAAAGAAAGCAGATGTATTTTGCCTATTGTTTATTTGAAAGGTGAGAAGAGGGTTGGAGTATTTGATGTGCAAGTTGAATTAATGAGCAAATCATAGAAAGGGGTCAGAAGTCCAAAACTAATATTGTAGAGCTTGTAATTATTCTGCATTTTTATTCTGTTATTATAGAAGTCAATGAATTCATTCTAGTGCTGTTAAGAGCAGAATGTCAGATAAAGAAATATTAATATTCGCATGCAATCCTCCTGTTTTTCAGATATGCAAAATCATCATAGCATCAGCAATGTGAATATCCAGCATTCATTAAAAGAGATAAATGAAGAGTTTTATTCCACAGAACATGAGGGCATTGTCTCAGCCCCTGCATATTCAGATTCCAAGTGCCTGCGTTCTCTCAAATTGAGTGTAACAAGTACAGATGCACTTGATGACTGTGCAGTCATAGAGGATATAGAAGAAATGAAAGAAAGAATTAAGAATATGAAGTCTGAGCTTGAGAAGTACAAAATGTTCGTGTTTCATTTACAGACCTCTGACCAGTTTTTATTGAGTGGCGTTTCCAAGATAGCTTTAAGTGACACAGCCTTGCCTGTGGAAGGACATGTTATGCAAGTGCAAGATAGAGCTGGGCAAGGAATCAAACCGTTTTCTAGTGTCCATCAGCTGGTGGATTATGAGAATCACCCTGAAAACAGGAATTCAGAGTCTTCAAAAGCACCTGATACTTGGACAGCACAAAACCTTAAGGAACTACTAGCAGCAAATGAGGCAGAACTTGAAAAAGAGCAAATTGCAAATATGCATCTTGATGAAGTGTATCATCTTCAGAAGAAACTGAGAGATACATCACCATCTAAGTGAGTAAAGCTGTTACTGTTTTGGATTCCTTTTTGTAAACAGCTATACCAAGTAACACAGGAAGGCAATATGAAGATAATTTCATTCACATAGGAGTGTGTTGTTATAGTAAAGGCTGAATTTCACTAACGTTAACATAAAGCCACTGAAACGTTTGCTTTAAAGATGCCTCAAAGTACAAAACAGGATTTTCCTTACAACAGAACTGCTTCTGATGGGCTCATACCATCCTCTGGTAAAGAAAGACTCTATGCCAGGTACCTCTGTCTCTCCCCCCACCTCCCTTTGCTGCAAGACATCCCCTGTTGAGCAGGGTCAGATTACTCTGTGAGATGGGCTGACCTCTGTAATTAAAGTATTACACTGTTGCATACTCAGGGTTTTTTTCAGGTGACACACCTTTTTTCCCCCCTCTAACATTCATATTGACCTGAGAGCCTTAAGGAAGTATAACAAATAAAGGTATTCAGCCTTTTGCCTTCAGAATGCTTGAGGAGAAAAATCTGGAGATATTGAGCAGCCACCACTATGGACTATTGTGTATCTCTTACTATGACTGACATAAAATACAGTCGTGCTTCATAATACATATAACTGTACATACCTTGAAAATATATCTCATCCATGTCACAAAGGCAGATCCAACTGCAAATTAAGGGATGAGACAGTGTGGATCGCTGTAAAGGTTTTATGGCCACTGTCTAGGACAACTGCATGAGTCACAAGTGACAGGCCCAAAAGTGAGTTATGCATCTCTTCCTATAGCAATGATGATAAAACTCCCATAACAACCGACACCATCATACATTTTGTTTATGCTGCATATTTTCTTTGATTCCCTGCATCTTTCTGTTCCCCCTGCCTTTTTCTCCACTAATTCTATAGAAAGAAGTCAATCTGTGGTACAGACAGTGGCATGATAAAGGGAACAGCTATATTTGAAAGTGAAGAAAAATTCAGTTGATCTGAGTTGAGATTTATGTCCTGCTGTGTGGAGTACAAGAGTTTGGACACTACAGGGGTTGCCATGGTCATAGTCTCTTGTAATAAACATGCAGAGACATGGAGAATTTTTAGACTGGGTGAACCCATCAGCTCAGAAAGTCCAATATTGTGCTCCTGGCAGGAAGTACAAGAAGATATAGAAGAGACAGCTCTCTGTTGTTGGGTTTCTTCTTAACTCACTATGGAAGAACAAAATATGTGTATTCTAAAAGATTCTTTTCATGTATTCACTCATGCTTACTTTCATTTGGCACCTTTGAGCGCCATCCAGGTTATTTTCAAGCAGACAAACAAGTCATCACCTTAATTTCTGCCCATCTTATAAATGAAGGATAATAACCCACAAGTTGTGCCCATAAATACAAAACTCACCAGTTAGAGACAATCCATTTCTCATCGTGGGGCTGTAAAAGCATTTTAAAAGCAAATTGAGTCACATCAAATGATAACTTAGGAATATAAGTTTAATTCTCTTTTTATGTATATTTGAACGTTCCTTATGGTCAGAAAATGACTTGAAAGCTAATTTCATTTTCTCAGCTATGATTCATTAGTTCATTCCCAACCTCAAGAAGTCTTCTTCCAACGCCAGCAAATGAAAGAGATCCGCAGTGGTTGTGTCACTTACCATCAGCATCTGACGAGCCTTATTAAAGCTTTTGGGGAACTGCTTCAAGCCAGTGATGTAGATTATTATGTTGCTGAAGGCTTCCGTGAACAACTGAATCAAAGTGTGCTACTGTTTGAGAAGCTAGAAGGGCAATTCCTGTATGGTAAGTAGCAGTATTTTGTGCTTCTTGGCTGAAATATATTAACATTCTTGGAATTTGTAGGGGTTTTTTCCCCTCTTTTTAGTGAAAAGAAAACCTTACTTCCTCTTGGTTGCTTTTAAATGATTTATAGTGAGGACTGTTTTGGGAAGTACAATTTTAGTGCTCTGCAAAGACTGGATTTTACTCCTGTAGTTGTCCTCTGTATTGACACCTTCCATTTTGAGTTGTTTATCTCAGCATATGCATATTTTAACTGTTTAAAATATAGTGGTTGTAGTTTACTAGAAGTTTAGTTACAAGTAGGCTTTAGGATTTTGTGTATCAGGAACCAGCCCAGCTGATTTGAGCCTGAGCACCAGGTATCTCCATTGAAGGGTTCTCACAGTTGGTTTTTAACACAACCTGTATTTAACTAAACCCCCAAAATTACAAGTTCCTGAAGTTTTTCCCCTCAAGTGCAGTCATTTGCAAGAAGGGTAAATGCAGTGCAGAGATCAGGGCTGTACTTTTAGAGTCAAAGAAGAAGTTATCATATAGAAATGATCATAACCATATATGATATGGCCAATTTTGATGGCCAGTGCCTTTAAAGAAACCACAAGGAATCCTGCATTGGACAGCTGGGAGATCATACCAATTGATATTTCTGCAGAAATAACACAAGTTAAATTGTATGCAGGTATAAAATCATCTGTCACTCAGTGTACCAAGAAAAATGATCATAGATGTTACCCAGAAACCCACCCAAATGGTGCACATGGACAATTAGGCGGGAGAAAGGGAAAATCTGTTCGGTTAGAAGGCAGAGGAAAAGAAGTCCTTCAGAATTTTGAGTAGCTCATGAGTTAGAGACTGTGGTATTGCAAATCAGTGTGTATTTGCAGGGCATAATAGTAGAATAAGAGCCTTCTGAGAAGAGGTCCTAGGGGAAGTCAAGTAGAGAAGCGCTGTCCTTCTGTTAGAGAAAGCCAAGCACTGAATGGAGTGTATAACCCAGGAAAGGACATTGTAATGTGTACCAGTAAGCAAAGCCCTTTGAATTAGCAGTGAGAACTGGCATGTTGTCTGAAAAATGGGAGCGGTTTATCCCAGTTTTCCCACCTATTCTTTGGCAAAGCATTAAGTTGGAAGGGCTTTATCCTTAAATGTCTTAAGAGGGACCACAACAGGACATATATTATTCCTATATATATGTTATTAAAATTGCCATTTCTAGTAATTTTCCTAAGAGACCTGCATCTTGCTGCCAGGTAGTCCAGCTTCTTAAGAAAAGCACTCTATCTTTCATAATAGAGAGCTAAAATGCAGCCATGTTTGGTAAAATGAGCATCAAAATCAACCTTTATCTGAAGGAGGAGTACCTTGTACATGTTGCCCTCAGTTCATAGCTGGAAGAAAATTAGCAGGAAAATGCTGGGAAAGGGATGCTTTCATGGGTGAAATTCAGCAAGAAGGACCTTTCCTATCATCACAATGTTGCTCTTTCTGACCCAAAAGCAATACTTCCACAGATGTCAGCTGCAAAACTGCCACCCTCAGCAAAACACTTGAGCTGGCCTGAAACAGGGCTTCTGACCCCCACGTCTTCCCAGAATTGGCTCCAGAAGATCACTTTGTTCAGAACCATCCAGGCGCCAAACATACAATCATCTGTATTCTGCCTTCCTTTCATTAAAGGTAGTGGCAGCATGTTGCACTTTCAATTGCTCATATAAAGGAGTTGTATATGAGAAAAAGGTATTATGGCTACTGTGTCATAGCATAGTGTAATAAAAGATTGAGTGTATTCAATGATTTCAGTGGCTACAGATTCCTTGCATTACAAATGAGAAGACTCTGTAGTGAATAAACATTAAATGCCTTTAAACCAACAGATGGTACCCTATATACTATGAAAAGTCACTGACAACCAAGACAATTCAATATATCTAACACAATGGCGCTGCAGTGAATCACACATTAAAATAAAATGATGTTTGTAGGGTTATAAAGAACAGCCAGCATACTAAGAATTGACTGTAAAGAAGCATCAACAACCGTCTGTCTCTGCATTTCCATCCTGACCTTCAGTTCATTCCCCTGCATTTGCAGCTGTGCAGCTCTTGCCTTCCACCTCTGCTTAATGGCACTAAAAAGTCAGAATACGGGGAGCCAAGGGGACACCATGGAACTCTTATTTGCTTTGTTAAATCAGTGTCTGAATCCAGCTCTCTTGCACTAGATTGTGCTCATGCGTACCATTGGGAATACTGCAGACAAAATGCTGTGTATGTCCCTTTATTGAGGATAACTGGTGAGCCTGGGTGGACAAAATCCAACTGTGATGCAATTGGGTTTATGTATTTTTTTATTGAAGAAATAATAGCATGTAGGCCTAATCCTTTTGCTATATAGCACAATAATTTACGTCTGTGTGCTGACTGAAACACCAAAGCTGTAAAATCTGGCACCTGTGGTACCTCGTAATTCTTTTTGAACTCCAGAGAATATTGCTTTGTTGCTGGGCTGTAAATAGTTGTGCATTTGACACTAATACACAGTGTGTTGAGTATCTGTTGGCTTCTCTAATTTCTCATTAATTTACCATTCTGTATATAAATAGTTGAAGATGGAGGGGGGAAAAAGTATAATTCTCAATATCTGTTTTTAACCAGATCTTTCTGCTTTGCAGGAGAAGCAATAGGGGCAGAAGTTACTATACTTTATGAATTAGCTCAAAGGTAAGAGTGCAACTGAATGTTTATCAAACATATGGTTGTTAAGTTGATAAGGATGCTCCATGTTTTGTAGCACAACTTCCACTCTTTTGCTTTCTGGAGGGCTTTGCTTATGTTGCATGTTTCATTAATATCCATTTGGTTAATAAAATACCCATAGAAAAGAAACTGAGGCCTTTTTTTCCCCCCCACTTTTCATCACACTGAGATACTGAGAAGCATCAAGCTACCAGGTTTGTTTCTTTCATGAACAGACAAAACATGTGCCATAACACACTGCGTGTGCTTAGATATTACCCCAATTACAGCTGCCAGGAGGGATACTCAGCCACCTTTCTGTTGCTGTGACCTTGGGGGCTGGCTCAGGATGACTGGAGTGTGGTGCTGGTGCAGGTCATTCTCTGTCACCCTTATGCTGAAGGTGAAGAGAGCAGGTGGTGTTATGCTGCATGTGTTGATTTTATGCCAGCCTGGGATTCTTCTGTGCTACAGAAATCCTCAGCTACCTGTCCAAGGCAGCTTGAGGTCCCCTTAACTCAATGATAACTGCCTAGGGCTGGGAAATAAACCTGGCCTGAAGATCCATTGATTCTTTCTGCTGACTTCAGTGAGGTGTGAATTTCAGTCTTGATCTATTACTGTGGTTTATCATGTTCTGTCACATAAATTCACTCCTGTGTACATTTGACACTGTGGTCTCAATTCATGCTTCCAAAGTAACAAACCAATTTCTGTATTTGAAAACGTTTTGTTTGGCACAAAAGGGATAACGAGAAGAACACCGCTATGTACCAGCAGCTGAAGGAGGAATCACCTGTACCATCTGCTCTTCATAGCTTGTCTGACTTTGATTTGTCAGAAAAGTCATCTCTTGAATCACCTGAGCCCAGGCATGACCTAGAAGGACAGCATGGCACATTGGCGCTTCTGCCAAGCAAGTTTCCCCCAGGTAATTTATTTCCCCACTGAAGATTCACTGGATATTGGGAAAAATGCCCTAAATAAGACACCAGGGAACTAATTAAGAAATAATGAAGAATGTTTGTCTGCTTCAGCTTTCCAGGATCTTGGCATAATCATTGCAATTTCAGTAGTAAGACATCTAGAGACGACAACGATTTGAACTGCTTCCTGTTTAAAACAAAATTAGCTTGGATGTTTTGTGTCTTTGTTGTTTTAGACTACCATCCTTTTACAGTACTCCAGACAGTCTTTAAGTAGACACATTATAAGGGGAAAACAGACAATTGTCAAGAGAATATTACATAGAAAAAGAGACATTTTCTAATTTTATAAAAGCCAGTGTTATGTTTCCTTGAGAATTGTAAGTGCTGCATAATTAATAAGTGGTGTCATGTTTGACCTGGATAGTTTCACTGAACACAAAGTGACGCAGTAGTTTGTTATAGCCAGCGATGAAAATTTAATAGCTGAGATAGCAGATGCTGTTCAGGAGGAAAATACTGCAGAGTAAAGCAGGAGTGTGTGGCATGGATAAACTGACAAATGAGGTGGTGACAGTTAGAACAGATAAGTTCCTGAGTGAAGCTGAAGCTCACCGCCAATGGAAGAAAAATTGTAGAACAGGAAAGCAAGAAGGCAAAGGTACAGTAATGAAATTTGGTAGAAGAGATGTATTTATTATGGCATGCATTGTGTAAGTCAATGTCAAATTGATATCTGAGTTACTCTGGTAAGCTTCTTATTATTAGAAGATAAAATATATACTGTTGGTGTGTTGAGCCTGAATGTGAAGCTGCATCGCAGAACTTTGGAGTCGTTTCTCAGTATGGGCAATGGGCAAATTTGTTATCTACTACAGTTTTGTAGGAAGAAGTTGTTTAAGGAGCCATTTTTTAAGTTAAAATGGAGCTTTCATTCCGTTTTTCATATGGAAGAAGGTTCTTGTGGTGTCAGGTACTTAATGTCTACCAGTTTGAACAGTTCTGCATTATTTTTTAGTGTTAACACACATTAGATTTGACAGGAGTACATGGTGTAAGGTAATGCAGTCATTTATTCTGAATAAGAAGTGATCTGTTGGTTTATTTAGAGTTACTAATGGAGCATCTGCAAGAAATTAGAATCCTGAGACAACGTTTAGAATACTCCATAAAAACTAATGAGAGGCTGAGGAAGCAGCTTGAGAGACAAGTAACGGACAAGGAACTAGATCAAGGTAAGGATTTATTTCATAGCAGACAAAATCAACTTTTCCTGCTTTAAAGCCTGAGGGATGAAATGCTGCTGGAACTGTTTTCTCTGCTTTTTAGAATAAACCCCACCCCTTCACAGTTGGGAAATGCTGGGTCTTTCTCTGAGCACTGCTGCATCTTGAGCTCCAGCAGCAGACACAGCTTCACCATGCTGCGTGTACAGTAGCATTAATAGAGACTTAATGTGCCTCTTCCTCGAGTCCATTGCTTGAAGTGTATCCAGGCCTGATGCAGAAATCTTTTATTTTTACCTCTGTGAGTTAACACCACGCAGCCTCAAACCTCCAATTGCATGTATTGCTGAGACAACAGGATAACCAGGTAGTTTTATGGTGTTTGATGATGCTGTGCTTGAATTTCATAACAGGGAATTGAAACCTTTCTACTTCTGTTATCAACTAATAGCCAGCTTTTTTTTTGTTTGTTTGTTCCTTTTTTGTGCCTTTGGGATATCATTATTGCTGTAATGATCATGGGTTCTAGGATGCCATCTTCTTTCTTTTAATTCTCTGCCATGTGCAGCCAGGGATAGTTGCAGAAGAGGAAGCCTATTTTACCAACACAATTTCAGTGGGGTCTTGACCCTCTCTGAATGTAGGAAGAGGTGCTTTGTTCTAACTTACATGGCTGCTATTGATCCAAAGTAGGAATTTTGTGGAATTAGCTTTCCTGGGCCTACTCCATGTGTACCTGGGGTGGTCAGTACAGCGCCACTGCTAACAGGACTGTTGGGAGATGCCTTCTCTGGAATTTTACGAGTGCTTTAAAGCCAGCTTGTATTCACATGTCCTGGGTTCAGCAGTAGCAGTCATTTTTTCTCCTTCTTAGTAGCTGGTGCAGTGCTGTGGTTTTGACTTTCGGC
>WYDI02037956.1:0-45127 GCA_009867235.2 Psittacus erithacus | reverse complement strand
AAAAATTTGGACTTATGGCTCACTCTTGAGGCATTTTCTGCAACTGAACATACTTTTGTTCCTTTGCGCGCAAATTTTACGCATTCGCTATGCTCGGTAATTGATGTAGATGGGGGTAGGCCGGGGTTGTATTCCATTGCACAGCATGAACATGTGGTGCAAGAGGCCCACCGTAAATAGGATTAAGTGGCGTTTATTAGTTTTGTTATATATTTTATTTATATTATATATATAGATATTTCTGAAATACAGATATTTCAGAAAGATGGACTAGCACTGGCACATCGGAATTTACTTATGAATAAATGTTCATCATCTGCTCTTGAAGCAATGGTATCCTCAATTTCCCATCTATTTTTGCCTTAACCAACCTCTAACCTGGGTTTTGTTTGCATGGTATTTTCAAACCTTATTCAACTACGGTAAATATTTCTCCGTCACCTGCGGAGACCCCAGTTTCAAGGCTCTCACAGCCATATACATAAACAAAATAGCTTTGAAAAGCTGATTTGAAAGTGTTGGTGAGGATTCTGCAGCAAAAGACACACTTTGGAGTTAAAGAGGCACCCCTTCAGCACCATGCATAAGAATGGCAGAACTGTGTTGATGCAGTTACTGCATGTGAATGAAATTTATACTGAGAATATGGTCAATACATATACTACAAATAATCTGAAGTTTCTTCCAGGTCAGATTCTTCACCTTTACTTCCAGAGAGGTGTATGTCCTATGGACCTCATGGAGCTACTCATGTTCCACAAAACGGAGCTCAGATGGGCATGATTTAGCCTCCACCATCCAGTGGCTTTAATTATGGAGACGTAGGTGTGTTTCTCCTTCATCCCTTTAGAAACACAGCCCTGCAAGCTAAAAGCACTTTTCAAGGCAAGATACTGAAATCAGGAAGAATTTTAAATGGGATACAGTTGAACATTTTAAAGCTCAATAGTTATGACTCAAGGACGCATAACATATACCAAACCAGAAGTCAAAGGAATAATAATAATAATAATAATAATAATAATAATAGGGAAGGAGAAAGCCTAGTACTTTTTAGCACCTTTTTTTCAAGGAGGAATTCATTGTGGTAGCTCAGCCTTACTCAGTTTTTAAAACAGTGATTGATATGATGGAGATCCTAGATCAGAAGTAGTTACCTGATTGGGGCAGATTTCAGTGGACATTATTTCTCAGTGGATCTCATACATGGAAGTTGGAGCTTATAATATGCTGAAAAACAAATGGACTTGCTTGGACACATAATGCTTCTTGACAAGCTTTCAATAAATGCATGGCTGCATATAAATCTCCTATTTTAGTGTGACAAATATATCCCCTTCTAACAGAAACTTCAGCAAACTCTGAGTGGAAATGTTCTGGTTGTTGTCAGTCGAAATGAAGAAAAGGTTGGAGCATAATTAAGCTAAACATTGCATGAAACTTCTCATTTTTGGTGACCAGCTCTTACACACTGGTAACACCTTGCTCCACAAATGGCCATATTGAATTCAGTGGAGTGACAGCTTGTAAGCCGGTAGCACGTTGCATGTGATGGGATCCCTATTGGATCTGTGAATTTGTCAGACTGAAATACAGTCCATTCACTACTCAAGTCAGCTTCCTCCAGTTTGGAAAGCACGTAACTCAGCAAGACAACTGTTTAGAGCAGGGGGTGATGAACAACACGCTATGGAAACTGCGAAGGGGAATTGGGGCAGGTGCAGTGCAGTGAGCTAACTTGACATTTGGTAGGAATGTGGCAGTTTTTACAAGCCAATTTCTGAAAAATATGATGTGGCATCTCTAGTGTGTTAGAGAATTCCAGGTGTGGGTTTCTTCTGAAAGCAGAGCCTCTAGTTTAGGCGCCTGTCAGATCTGTGGGCTGTAAGGCAGCAGGAAAAAAAATCTCTCCTGCCCCCCTGAGAAGATACTGTAGAAGTAAGTGCTATGTTTCAATATTAGAAGAGGTTACTGCCTTTAGTATTGATCATACCACTGCCACAGAGTATGGCTTCATCAGAAAATGGTGATAGTAGTGACAACATGGGGTCTCACAGAGGACTGCTGCCTGTGGCTATAGGTCTTCCATATTACCTTTATCCTTGCATTGCCGCTGCAACCCTCTCTGCCCACATACAGATGCACAGAGATGGATATAAAGGTTATTCTGAAATCCATGGAGATTGCCATTCTCAGACTCACACTTGGGATATTTTCTACTGAATTACTGTAACTTACTGCAGAAAAAATGCCTGATAGAAAAGCATCAGGAAAGACATATTTTTCTTTATGGCCTTTACCAGTTATTACTGTAGCAATGATGGCTTTCAGGAAACTGGAGATGGCTCTGTCAAAGCTGGTAATGGCACTTGTGAGCTGTTGATGCCCTCTACATTGTGCCATTTCACCACATTTGGTGAAGACATCTCCATTCTCTGAAAGCCAGCAGTGATTCTGTGATAATATAAAAATAAAACTGGATTTCAGGTGCTTTCTCTGGCATCCTGTGTTTAAAAGGGGATGTTCCTGTGCTGTACAGAGTGAGATGATTTGTTTACAGGATGCAATATAAAACATACTTCAAAATCCCTTGTTTTCGTAAGAACCTGTTTATATCTGTGAACTTTAAAAGTGAGACATAAATTATTGGACACTATCTGGATATGGCTGAAATTTCTGAGGCTCTTTTGGCTCAATTTGTCTGGGAAAATGCCTGCAATTTGGACCCAGTCTAATGGCAGTTTCCCATTGACTCCAGTTGGCATTGTACCAAACCTTATTGTGCTCTACAGCAGGCAGATGCAAAAATGAAGTATTTCTGTGACTCTCTCTACAATCATGAATGCTGATGTAACTTGGAGATACTCTTGAGGTCTCCCTGAACATGCCTACATGGATTTTATGTCCAGGTAAGCAATGACAGGCAAGAGACCAGGAGCACAAGAAAGGGATAATATTAGTTCCCAAGTGAGTTTTGTCAAAGCGTTAGAAATGTCTAAGCACCCTGTCTAGCTCCACTCTGGAGAGCCAGCTAAAGCAGATCTTCCTTCCCATCTTCCTCTAGAACTCTAATTGAGAAACAAATAGAATTTGTGTAACCTTATATAGCTACTGCCATAACTCTGTGTATTTGATAGCATCCTTTATCTCTCACCAGCTGGAAATACCACATTTTCATTGCCCTGAATCAGCAGATGCATTCATCAAACATGACAAATGCCTTCAAAACACTAAATCACACCACTCGATCTCAATGGGCTACATAATCATTGTCATAGCGATAATAAATATGAAAATATCTGTGTTCCAGACTCAAGTAACTATGGCTTCTACCAGGGCTGAGAAACTGCAGGGGGAAAACTGAATCCTAAGTTAAGAGTTTTTCAGTCCCTCAGAAATTTGATAGAAATGTGCATTTTTGTGAGGTTTTCTGAGTTTTATTTTTAGAAAAAAGTATTTTGTTATTTAGGTTATATCTTAGCAAGTATAAAAACATAGAAGGGAAAAACTATTTACTGCTCTTCTGAGGAGCTGCCAGTTCTGTGGACTTGCCCATGTACTGCTTCTTGATGCTCTGGTGTCCCAGAGGACCCGCACATGCCTGAGGATGGCATTGTAAGGAGATGGCAATATCTTTATGGCTTCTGCAGGGAGAAAAATGCAGCAGAGCATCCTTTTCCTTGCTCTATTCAATGGGACCCGGCACCCAAAAGGCAACAGCAGGAAGACACTGAAGTCATCGCAGGTCACAGTTGGTAGCACTTAAAAAAAGGAAAAGTTGGGCTATGAACGCAGAGCAAATTGCCCGAAGGATCCCATCTATCAACTGACCTGTGAGAACTACAGCTTTTCTGCAGTTAAAGCCAGGCAGTGCAAGGTAACTTCATAACCTTAATTAAATTGATTCTCATTCTCTTTCTTTGGAGTTGGTTTGGGGGCTAGCAAAATGGTATTACCTCAGATAACCTTATTTTAACCAGAAGCACACCCAAGCAGATTATAGGCCGCTACACTGTAAACTGTTTTTACTTCCACAGAGCCAGTATTCCGTGGTCAGAGTTAAACCAGATGTTTTAAAACTAGTTCAGTAGAAGATGCATGAATGTAAACATTTCCTATTCAATGTTTATTACCCAAATTCAATAGCCTTGTGTTTGTATGTAGGATTGCAAGATGGAAACTTTGGTTTCAGTCCATACATGAGCCTTCATTTTTTAAAAGTACATTTATATACATATACATGTGGACACAAAGACATTGTGTATGCACAATATCTCAAAAGCAAGTCCAGCATTTGCTGCTATGCAGTCTTACAGCATTTTCTTTTATCTCTGCTGAGTGCTATTTACTGCATTTTCAAGTCAGGTCAAAAAGGAGACTTGCCTGGGTTTTTTCACTGTGTTTTTGCCACTCAGTTCCTGCTAAAGCTGAGCATGTGATTTTGCTGTAAAAAAGATGATGATTTGGCAAGAATGCAAAACCTGTGCTGACATCAGTGGGTGTTGGGTATCTGGAATGATTAAAGACCAAAGCCAATGATATGACTGCATGGTATTAGCCTGGGATTTGGGAAATGAGTACGCTTTGCTCTGCAATTAGATCTTCTTAATAAGAGGCAGTTTAAAGTGACCAAAAGCCCAGTCCTGCTGATCATCTGCACTGTAAACTTCTAAAATCATGTCCCAGCAGCTCCCTAGTTTGACCCTGCAAGCTGTGAAGAACACCCAGGTAAAGAGGGCAGGTGTCCAGTCTGTTCTCACCTCCAGGCCTATGTACCTGGTATGACGGGCCAGGCTGTCCACTCGCAGCAACAGCCTTGTCCTCTTCCAGGTCCTCTTGCTATTGGTTCTCCTTCCATGGCTCCTTGGGCAAGCTGAACTCCCAGGGAGACCCCTGCAAGAAGGGCTTTCTCAGGTACTGCAGTAAGAAGCAGCTGTTAAATTGCTATGGTTATAAAGAACTTCCACTGCATCTTCCCCCTGCAAACATCATCTGATTTACTCCAGTGATAAGCCCACTGTTCTGTATAAACATTTATTTCCTTGACAACTTAGTTTTCCCTTAGAAAATGCCAAACCTGGGACATGTTATGGCAATTGACTGGTAAAAAATCAGCTTGTGTGGACTCCTGCTGTTTAGCATACATACCCAAACAGAGAGAAAATGGCATGTGTCACAAACTTACAATGCCTTGTTGTATTGCGGGAGCTACAGGGGATGTGTATGGTGACAGGGAAGCCAGGTTCTTATCAGCCCTTTGTCATATTCAGAGTGTTAACAGGGCTGAAATTAAGATATCTGAAATGTTTTTCAGTGGTAAAGAACTCTCAAAGTAGTGATTCTTGCAGACTAATTGCTCCCAAAACAATTTTTTAACCCACTGTTTGATACACATCTGCCTGTCAAGGTAAAGACAAGGGTCATGGTAAAGACAAGTGTCCGTTAAACCTGTTTACATGAGACTTATTTGAGGTGAAAAGCAGCCAGGAGCCCAACAGGAGAGGATTTTCCCAGCTGAGAATTACAAAAGAACATCTTTGGTTTAGGGAAGTGTTCAGAGATAAGCATGTGCAACAGCCCCTCACAGTACCATGATCAGCACAAAGTCTCAGAGCAGCTTAGTAAAGATGTCTGCTGGCATCCTGAACATCGTGGAGAAGGTTGCTCTGGTTTCTGGCTTTAAAGCTAGGCTTTGCCTCCTTTCATTATGATTGGATGTTGAGTGCTGAGGCTCTGCATTCTTTGGTTGGACCTACAGAGCCAAAGAACCTCCGTGTAAGCCACAGCCTGCAGCTGGAGCTTTAGGCACTTTGGTAGCACAGGTAGGTTATAAATCACAAACATCCTCAGAGGCTCCTGTGCGTTCAGAAAACAAGGGAGGACAGGTCCTACGTGTTTCCCCCTTTTTCTTGTTTGCTGGCAGTGGCTCAGGAGTAGGAGACATAGACATAGACTATATGTGTGCGGGGGCTGCTTCAGACCTGCTGAAATGCAGTTACCCCTGTGGTGCTTCATCAGCGGTTTCCATATAAAGAATATTTTGGAAGGAGCAGAAAAATGCTTTGTGCAATGAAAAATATCAAAAAGGACTTGGGATGGTAGAATGTAAATAACTAAATGACCAAATCAGCACTCTCTTCTTGGAAGAGATCCATTACACAGATGCTGTTGGGTGTATTATCTTTGGATTGGCTCTGTCCTCTTCCTTCCTCGGCTGCCTGTATCTCCTGCTCTGCCATGACACTGCTAGGCTCCTGTCATTGCCCCACTCGATTTGTGCAAATAACAGTCTTTCGAAGAATAATGCCCCTTTACTCAAGGTTGAGAAATGGCTGAATCAGTGAAAGCAGTGCTTGAAAGTTTTCCTGGGAGATTACTGTCTCGAGTACTGGTCAGGACCTCACCTGACTCAGCCCGTGAGAACTGCTGACACCGCAAACCCTGCTGGTGAGGTTTCAGGCTGTAGTCTTTCCCGTTAAAAAGCCCATAGATAACCTCCCTTGATACAGCTTGAAATATTAACCTGCGTTCCTTCTGATTTCCCCAAGTAAACCCCTTAACCTCTGGATGTAAAGGTGTTTTCCCATCAGCAGCCATCCAACCAAGATGCACTTTTCAAGTGGATTTGTCATTAATGTGATAGTGCATGTGAATGCCAGGTTTGTGTTATGCTGTTAACAAGTCTGCTTTCACTTAGATGGACCCAGACCTTTAAATCTGTATTCTGGGTATGTTTGGTCTAAAGTAGACATGGCGTAGTCCACATCAGGTGCTGCAAATGCAAACCTATATTACTATTTTCATTAAAAACAAATGTATACCTTAACAAAGCAGCTATATTTTTGGCACCTAACTTATTCTTTTAAAAAATATTTATTCTAAAAATTAATAATGCTCACAGTTATTGAGTTATGAGAAATGCTCACACTTAGTGTTTTGACTTTTTCATGGGAATGTGTCACTAAAAGGAAAAGATGTTACTTCAATACTGGCCAAAACACAATTCAAACCCAGCCACTGTTGATGTGATACAGCTTTTCACATGAGTAAAACAATCCACCTTGTGGGAGCTCCAAGAGCAGTTTTGTCCTTTTAAATTGAATTATTTTTGATTCATAAACATTGATCAGCTACAGTAATTTGTCTGCTGTTTCTGTTGGTGCCAAAAATAATCTGCTCTTTTCACCTCTGCGAAGATGCACAATCAGAGCATTCACTGAATATCCAGTTTTGCTTGAAGTTTTGTGCTTCGCAATATATAAGAGGTTGAGAAATGCTGAGAAATAGGGCATTAAGTGTAGGACACTGCATCCATCCACATAGGAACACAAGAGAAACTAAGTCCACTTCTTCTTAACCTATCTGAATCCTTCAGGCTGCCGTAGACCTTGTGGCTGCCATACGTGATGGCTGTAGGTGGGTGTGCCTGTCAACTAAACCACCAAAGGATTTGGTATCTGATGTGTGGTACAATGGACAAACCCTGCTTTTTCTGGCATCAGTACTGGTGCCTGACATTTGCAAAGCTCATCTCTCTAGAATGACCTTCACACAGTATATGGGGGCTTTTGATCTCTTTGTATATTGTGAGATGTGGAACTGTGTGAGAACAAAATGTAGCACAAGTAAATGATGACGTGCTAGGTACCAAGATGCCGTGGATTAAGGAGGCAGGATTTGGAGTAGGAGAAAAAAAAAATTCAATTTTTCCATCCAGCTCACCAGTCCCCTGTGTGCAGACTAATTTTAGAGATAATTGTTACATGATTTCCTGAATATAATCTATTGTTATCTGTGCCCTGCAAAATAAAACCATGTCTAATTCTGGATAACCACAGGGGTGATTTCATAGTTACACTGAAATGAGGATAAGGACTTGTTAATGATCTTTAAAGATCACATCATTTAATTCTGTGCTCTTGGTAGTTAAACCAGACTAGTCACAAAGGGGTACATGCTCCTTCTGTTGCAGGCAGCAGCCCCTGTTAATTCCAATGAAAGAAAGGAAGATGCTTCTGGTCACACATCTCACCTTGGTGTGCCAGTATTAGCCAAGTGTTTGAGACAAAGCATGGGATAATTTGCTATTTTGTCTGTGTAACTCCTCCGCAACCTGGAGCAAAGGGTTTTAAGGCCAAGTCCTGCTGCTGCTGAGAGTGCTTCTGAAGTGCTAAGAGCCTCTGCCTCCCGACCAGCAAATACGTGACTTGTTCTGAAGCAGGAGGAAATTACCAGCCAGAAAATGCTCCCTCTCCAGCAGGGCAATTGGGAACAGTGGGAGCTGCTGGGCACTCGATGGGCTGAAGGCTAAAGAAAAATGAAAAAAAAAAACTATGGAAAAGTAACAACAGCTCAGGAGGTGATGCTGCATTTTTCCTGCTTTCCAGTGTTTTCCTGGCTTCAGGTGTGATTCTGTAGTGAAACCTTTGGGTTAATTTATAGAAGGAGAAACAACTTAATGAGCAGACAACAGAATCATGTTCATCTGTGGTTTCCAATGGAAAGAAGAAGGGAGCAATCAGTTCTCCTCTCTTCTCAAAAACAGGTCCCAGGAGCTCATTACATTGAAATAGCATGATGAAGAGCTGAAGTCATCCAACAAAATAAAGTAAATTATTTTCAGCTTACTGGAAATGAGTAATGGGTGAAGAAAAACTTTGTCAAATAGTTGTGAACAAAAAAGAAAGAAAATGATCAGAAAAAAACCAACAAGTTGGAGAGACATTTCTGACTTTTGTTTTCCAGTCGGTGCTTTCATTTCTCAGATAGCTAAAAAATGCCATCGTGGAGGCTTTAGCGGATTGGAAAACCTAACTGGGCTGGAGAAAAGCTACTGAATCCTTTAAATTAGTTTCTCAAATGTTTAGTCAATGAAACTTCTTTTGTAGGTTGAGTCACCCTCAGAATATATATTAATGCCTTTTTGCTTTAATTGCTTTGACTATGAAGTGGAGAAAAAAGCTCATGGGTTTGTAGAGACCATCAAACCAGTCCCACCTGCACCAGCAGTTCAGAATTTACTACCAACTTAACTAGCTCTGTGGTATTTGTATTCAATAAAAAGGTGAAACTCTCTTATGAGCTGCTTTTTTTATTTCTGCTCTTTTTTTTTTTTGAAGCCTACGAGGCACATAAAATGCGGTTCTCAGCAGAAGGATGGTAATTGGGAGAAAATGTAATGGATGGTCCACATTTCTCTTTGAAGTTCCCATTGATCAGTGTTGCTGAGACTGTTTTTCTAATCCATAACTCAGAAACATGAAGGAACTGCCACTTTATTCTTTGGGTATATGTGCTTCACCTCCTAAAGAAACAATCTGGACTCCTGAGAAGCCTTTACTCATCTTTTTCTTTGCAAGATGGTGAAAAATGGGCAAGAATCTGGACCCCAGTTCTCGTGTTTTCCTGAATACAAATTTTCGTGACATTAACCAAAGCAGTAGTTGTTTGATGATTTCTTTCTTATGTCTGAATTTTGTGTAAGACAACTACATCCAATACCTTCTACTCAAAGAATGTGCTTTCAGCCACTTGAGCATTAATTAGGAGATGTTACCCCACCTCCTCCCCACTGAACAGGCAGCTTGTGTTGAAAAACCAACCCTTTCACAAAGAGGGAAAAGCCATTTGTCCAAACCATGCTTAGGAAAAAGGGTTTTTTTAATGCTCCCATTAGTTGAATTCACAGGTAATAGTTTTCATAATGGAGACAGTTAGTAGGATAAATTTTCATGTCCCTGACTGATACAGATGTGATGGCAAACCAGCTGAAGTAGCTATGGCCACAGCTGTTGGAAAGGTCAGAGTCACAGCCAGACACTTAACCAGCCCTGGGACCACAGACAGAAATATCTGTGGAATTGTGTACGTGCAGGAAAAATGTCCTGGTGTTGAAGGTGCCACTTGCATTGAGAAAATAGTTTCTCTGCATGGTCAGGCACTGCCAAGTCTTGATCTCTTTGCATTTCAGAATCTCAACTGAAAAGCCACCTTCCTTGGCAGAAGTTTCCAAAGAGAAAATACATAGGACTTTGAGGATCTCTCTGCTGGGGTGTCGTGATTTAAGCCCAGCCATGCAGCCTGCTCACTCACTCCCCCCTTTCTTCCCTCAGCTCCCAAAGGGATGGGGAGGAGAACTGACAGAATACAACTCCCACAGGTTGAGATAAGAACAGTCCAGTAACTAAGGTATGACACAAAACACTGCTGCTACCACCAATAATAATAATGTTAAGGGAAATAACAAGGGAGGAGAATACAACCTCTCACCACCGACCTATTGCCCCACCCCAGCAGAGATCTAGCCCTTCCAGGTAACTGCCCCCCATTACACCCTGGGCATGATGTGCTGTGGTATAGAATACCTCTTTGGTCAGTTTGGGTCTGGTGTCCTGTCTCTGCTTCCTCCCGGCTTCCCCTCCTCCCTGGCAGAGCATGAGGCTCAGAAAGTCCTTGGTCAGAGTAAACATTATTGAGCAGCAACTAAAACCATCAGTGTTATCAGCGCTGTTCCCAGGATGAAAGTCAAACACACAGCACTGCACCAGCTACTAAGGAGAAAAATGACTGCTACTGCTGAACCCAGGACATGGGGCCAAGTAAGTACTTCTATAGAGGAAACCTGGTCACATAGAGGGCTGCTGGCTTGGAAAGAACTTCTGGTGGCTAGAAATGAAACTGGATCTATGACACAGAAGTTTTCATATTCTGCTGCCCTTCCCTTGGCTCAAGCATAGAGCAAAATGGGCTCCCCGTGCCTACTGCCCAGGGGTGAAAACTCAAAACCAGGAGGTGTGTATTCAGGTTCCTGACTACATTTTAAATGAGAGGAGAAAAATTGTACTTCTCAGTGTGGATACTCTGGTGATCCAGAATTCAGAGTAAGAGTAATTAATAAATAATGAGTTGTAAAGAAAATAAATTTTTCAAGGACTCTGGAAAACATACTCAGAGCTGCAGTCTGGAACCTGCAGAGTAATTGCAAACATCATGTACGTGCTCACATGAATCAGAAGTTTATTAATTAGCTGTTTCTAAAATACCTTTCGCAGCTGATGGGATATTAATGAAGTGGCTTGTATTCCCACCCCAGCAGTTCTCTGTACAACAACCCTCCAAACTCAGGGGAGAGCAGTAATGGGAGAAGGTGAGCCTGCCTATGCAGACTGGGGGCATGCTCCTGTTCTGAAGAACAAAAATGGTGATTTCTTACATGATGAATTCTACCAAATTGTATTCAAGTAGTAGGGGTTTTTTTAAGACTCATGTTTGTAATGTGTTGCCCTGTTGCTACCTTGCTACATACCCCTGTTTTTACATTCTCTTTGTGCCAAGAGAAGGTGGTTCCCACTTGAGGACTGACTAACTGTTTCTTCATAACAGCCTTTTGGGTGGTTTTGACATCTGGTTTTCTCCATAAATCTCCTCCTTTTCTCAATTTAGGAATACTATTAAATCCTTTTCCACAGTCAGACACTTCAGGACAACCTCTAGTCATTGTGGAAGTGCAGAGCACAATCCAAATGGAAATGAAAACAATTAAATATATATGACAAGCAGGTATTTAGATGAGCCTAGATTTGTTAATGGTTCATTTCAACCTTTGAACTAAATTAAAAGTTGTTTTAATCTATTTTTAAAGGAACACCTGTTTTTGGTTTGTAGATGCCCTGCTCCATCTGTTCTTTAGATGATTTTTCTTAATCTTAAATGTAGCACCCATTGGTTCTGTTTGTACAAAGCATATATCCTTTTTATACCACCATAGATGAGGATTCACACAAACCTATCAGCAAATGCATGGCCTAAAAGGTAGATTTGACAAGCAATTACTTCCAGATCTCTTTTGAAAGTCGACTCCTGTCTATTTAGTGATGATTGACATCAATTATGTGATGCTGACACATTCAGCACCACTGCACTCTACAGGATGGATTTTGGGACCTGCTTCTTCCAGTGCCCCTCTGCAGCTTCCCTCATGGTGGCTGAAAGGAACTGGGAAACCAAAACCTGACTTACTTTGTGGCCCTGTGCTAACAACAGGCAATCTAAATACTCAAGACGCAGCATGGAAAAATAAGGGGAAAACTGACGAAGGCTGAATGTAGAGAAAGCACATGTGGATCTGTGGTCTGAAAAGAGATACTGTATTTCTCTGAGCTTTCAGGTTGCCTTGACAGCTCCAAGCAAGATGACAATGGATGTCCTGTAAATATTTAAAGATGGAGTCTGACCGTCTCCCCTTGCAGTGCTACGCTGTGTAAAGTTAAAGACAGGCAGCAGTCTTCCAATGTTTAAATATGTCAGTTCTGAAAAGGTAGGCCACTCCTGTCATGGGGCATTGGGGTTTTTTAATCAATATGTGACAGTCTAATGCCTGTGTTACACCTGTGTTACAAAATCTCTGTGTTATTTCTGGGATGCTGGTTAACTTCATTAGTGGAAACTGGCCAAACAAAAACATGGCAGGGTTTTCCCTGGTGGTGTCAGCTGAGGCCAGTGTATTGCTAACATATGTTTGTATTCTCTAACATATATTTGTCTTCTCTAACATATATGTATCTTCTCTAACATGTGTTTGTTTTCTCTCATTTTTTTATTCTTTTGAAGCTTGCTATATGTGGCAAAGGCATAACTGCTATTCTGTCCAAGGTGGATAGTGACATTAAGCATTACATTCAGGCTGGAAGAATCCCAAATAATCGGTGAACTGAATAACCGGTGTCTTTTGCATGCCACTTTGCAAAAATAGGCAGGGAGCTGCTTATGTGTTTTTGCAAAGGATGGCATCACTTCCACCACCGTGGGTAGCAAAGCTGAAGATGCTCGGAGAAAATGCTACAGGCATTTCTTTATCATCTTCCCAGTCTTGTGTTGCACTGCAGATGTGCAGTGCTGACAATGAGCTTACCCTTTCTTTTGCTCCCGTAAGTGGGAAATCAAGGGCTTTTTAGTGTAATCCCAGTACATTGCTCTGTATTTCCTGTGCAGGGGTGGTGCAGCCTTGGAACAAATAAGCCTTTGAACTTGCATTCCTCCTTTTCTGCCATCTCTCCTCATGCTGGCCATGGACACAAACCTGCAGGAGAAGGAAGCCCTTTGCTTCTCTTGAAGGAGTAGGATTTCCACAGCTGCAAATTTGTGTTTCCAAGGCGGCTTGTATGTATTTTATTGTATTCAATCTGATTCTCATTATGAATTTATTTTATTTCTGAGGGCTCTTCACCCAAACCTGTCCCCAGTAGGGGTTTAAGTGATAAGAAACAAACTGAGTGGCTGGCTGGAGGAATGGGATCTCCTGGTCAGCCTTGCTTTATATGTACTGTCATGTGTAAAAAGCTGTGTAAAAGCAATGAAAACTGAACAGAAGAACTGCTTCTGTTTCTGTTGCAGGAAAATCATGGAGGCAGGTTTCCCCAACAATCACTGATGGTAGAAAGACCACAGGCTTGTCATACTCTTGCAAGGACATGGGCTGTGTGACAAGGGCTGGGTTTGGTCCTTCTTGGCATTCCCAGCCCTCCTTCTGCAAGCCTCAGGCTGGGGAAGGGTGGAAAAGGGAGGTGGGATATGGGAAGACAGTGAGAGCCTGCAGCTGATGGGCTAGCAAGTGTGTGCAGAAGTAGGAAGGGAAGTAAAAAGAACAGAAAATGAGAGAAAAAAAAGACTGTAAAATGTAGCACATGAAGAAGAGAAAGATATTTGCATATTCTTCACTCTTCAGGGTAGCTCAAGTGGATGTATATAATGGGTTTGTTTCTGTTTGATATAATAGGTATTGGCATTTGAATCCCGATTAAGGTTTAATGGTTTCAACCCCTTGCAGGTGGGATGAAGGTAGGGAGGTGCAGCCCGACAGGTGACCAGGCTGCACTCAGGCAGCCCAGGGGAAAAACCCCTCTTGTAAAATCCAGTCTGGGAGATGTACGTGTGCTTGCAGTGTACCACGAGTAGGTATTGATTAGGGCAACAATGTCATTTTGTTTTGTGCTGAACAATCCAGCATTTGGAATTGAGACTTGTCAGGAGCCAAATGACTTTGCAGAGCAAATTGAAAAGAACAGGGCTATAAATTGCAAGGGAATTCACTTCATGGTTAACACCAGGGCGTGCTGTGAAAAACAAGACTGTACACAAACTGCCCTGCCATGCAAGTCCCAGCCAATGTGCTGACAAAGGATCCTGCTGAACCCCAGTGTCTCGCTCAATATTTCTTAAAATAGCATCTTTTAGGAGGCATGGGAAGGCATACATTTTCACCTTAAGTGATGCATGGATGGGAGGTACTGTGGAATTACTAAGGAGTCTATAGAAGAGCTTTGTAGCAATCTTACTGCACTTCATATATGTAGCTTAAGTGTATTAAAATGGCTGTAACTGAAAAAGGACCTACTTGATATGTATAATACCATTTCCCTTCTCCTATATGTATTCTGAAAAGTCAGTACAATATTTTTTCTTAAGTATAAATCCAGGAATTGCCAAAAAAACTAGGTCAGTACATACAGGAAACTAGTAACCCCCTCCAGCAAGTTCACCTTGCTGTGCTAGTCACAAACTCTGTGCCACAATCACTTGGTGTGCAGTATCTCCATGTTCCATGGGCTCCCTTGGATTTTCAGGAGCCCCATATCTCTTTGTGCACTTCAGTACCAACCACCACACTCTGCCTGAAGGTCTTGCTCAGCTCCTCAGGCTGAGTCTTGGGCTGGATTGTTGTCCCTTCCAACTCTCCACATGGTGTTCTCTGCAGTTGTCACCCAGCTCAGCTTCCAACCACCACCTGCTACTTTGTACTTAAGCAAAAAGATGATGTTTGGAGAGATACTAAGGTTTCAAAAGACAATGGCCAAAGGTTTTTAATGGTTTTGCTGTTTACTCTTGGTCAGTTAGGAAAATCAGGAAAAATGAGCAGTCACTCACAGAGAGATTTGATAGGCAAAAGGAACCAGTTGGAATGGTACTGATTATTGGTTGGGCTGATTGTTTGGGCTGTTGGTTGTTAAAAGCAGTTCTGAGCAAGGAGGAGAATACATTGCAAATATAAAATACGGCATTGGATACTGTTTGTGAGTTCAGGCATTCAGCACAGCAGCCAGCTTTTACAGAATTCCTGCTTGACTGCAAGCCAAGCATTGATGAAGCAGCACCGCAGTGTCATTAAATTTACAATACTAATGGGAGTGAGAGCAGAAGAAGTTACAGTTTAAGGGAGGGGACTTATAAATGCAGTAGATATAAGAATTATTTAGAACCCTGTAAAACCTTGTTATCCCAGATTACACTTCCTTAAATTACAGATTATCTTTCCAGCCAGCATGATTGTGTCACATTTCAATCCAAGGGCAATTTGTCCTTTACATGGAGGGGACCCATGACTGCTCTGAAGCCATAATGCCCCCTTTCTGCCAGCCCCAGGAGGGAGCCATTTCTGCTCCCCAGCTCCCCAGCACTCCCCAGCCTTCTGCCATGTGTATTGGGAATTTGAGGGAGGTCTGGGGGTGGGGGTGAAAACCACTAAATGTAAGGAGAAATTTGGACTGACTTTCCTGTTTCCTGTTTCCTGCCAACTTTCCTGTTTCGTACATTCTACAGGAATTTGAATTGCATGATATATTTTCACTTGCAAATGTTCCAGATTTGTTATTTTTCCATTTTCCACATTTTTTAAGCTTATGCCGTTGCATAATGGGTTGGTTTTTTTTACTTCTGTCCTTGTGGAGGAATAAGCAGATATGAGTATCTCAGGAATAATTCCCTTGCAGCAGCATCCTATCCTTGCCTGAAGACAAAATAATCCAAGAGATGTTAGTAGTTTTAATTTCCAGTTGTATAAGAGCTGATGCTTTTGGAAAGGTGTGATCTTTAAACCTGTAATAAACTCAGATGTCTCTCAACAGAGCTCTGTGGGAGCTCCATATTTGTTAGAGGAGCAAAATATTGGAGCTACCAGATTGTTTTGAAATACAGTACTTTGTGGAAGAGCAACTGGAGAAAAATAAGCAGATGTTAAAGTGAAAGGACTGCAATGCATTTCAGTCCTGGGCTGGTTTATGCTAAGAAAGGGCAGGAGAAGCAAATGGAGGTCTGGAAGGCAATATTAGACAACAGTAGGAGATGTTTAGATAAACAATAAACAACATGCTGAGCACAAGGATTAAGATAACAGTGGGGGAGATGTTAAAAGTAATGAAGAGGGGAAAAAAATGTAGTAAAATGCTGCAAGGATCTGGTCCTCAGCTTGTGCAAACTGGATTAGCTTCCTTGCAGTCCAGGACCACCAGCTCATGGAATTGTCCCCAGCTTCTGGGGCAGGTGATGCACTCGTGGCCAACAAGGAGTTTCTCCAAATTGGTGGTAGAAAACACAAGCAAAATTAAAACTCATAAATGCTACGCTGGGGAGGAAGAGAGAAGGA
Organism: Psittacus erithacus; assembly: GCA_009867235.2. Taxonomy (NCBI): domain Eukaryota; kingdom Metazoa; phylum Chordata; class Aves; order Psittaciformes; family Psittacidae; genus Psittacus; species Psittacus erithacus. The sequence continues at coordinate 28,710 of WYDI02037956.1, read as the reverse complement.
AATGGGCTTTTTTTTAATGCCAGCTGGTGCCTCTTCTTCCATGGAAGAGGAGGAGGAGGAGGAGGATGAAGAGGAGGTGAAAGAGAAAGAGGAGGTTGGTTTTTCCATGGGAGAGGAGGAGGAAGGGAAGTTGCTGAGGGAACAGTTGTATTTCCTGCCATGATGTGATGGGGAAATTTGATCATCTCTTGATAACAACAAAAATGTTTTTGCAAAAAATCTGTGCCATCGTAGTAAAAAAAGAAGTCAGGAGAGTTTGAGTTCTGTGCCCTTAAAAAGGGATTGCGATAAAATGAGTGTGGCGTTTGAAAGTCCTTTGAGGCAAAGCACGGTTAGTGTAGCAACTCTGCTTTGCATCCGGCCCACTGTGCGACACATCGCAAGCAGTGACAGAGCAGTTACACAGCGACAATTTTCTGTTACTTTTTTCCTTCCTTTTTTTTCTTTTTTCATTACACTCCACTGCTGGAAATACTGCTAGGATACTGAAAATAAACAACATCTCTTTCCCTAGCGTTTGCCAAACACTGCTTCTCATTTACAGAAGCCCCTGCCCACGCTGGGTGCGAGGAGACCCGGAGATACCACCCGCACTATCTGGTGGCTGCCTCACTTTTGCACTCCAGGCTCTTTGCAGTCACATTAAAGAGCATTTCAGTGGGAAAAGCAACATTTCCACCTTCTTTCACTGATTTAAGCTTTCCTGTTAATGGCACGCATTTTCCTTTCCACTGTGTGCAGTATAAATCCAGTTTTAGCTTTGTGTGATGTTCATTGGACTCTGTGGGCTATTGTGGAGTTATTCCACTGTTGCTGAGGTAATTTGGATCTTTTCCTATTACTTGTCTTTATTCTAGGGAATAAACATGCTGGCATTTTCTGCAGATGTGCCTCCTCTACTGAAAAATCCCCCACAGCACCAGAAATCAGTGCAGGCACAGAGGATGGAGGTGGAAACATTCTGAAAATGCCATGCTGACTTTTCTGCAATGATGGTGTTGACATTTTGCATATAGTTACCAACACTACTGTGTGTGTGCTTCAGGGAATGAAGCTGTCCGACGGGAGGTTTCTGGAGGTGCCCATCAGTGCTTCTGGCCACCCCTCTCAGCTACTGGGTAGTTGCCGTTCTTGATCTTCTTTGTCTAGGACTTTCCTCCCAGTTGCTGTTCTCACCCCCCTCTTGTGTTTTATTTAGAGAAATTAAATTGCTATTCCAGTGTGCTATGATGAGTGTGATTCGGTCACTGTATTTAACATGCCCTTGGATAACATTTAAATACGTAACGGCTAACCAAGCTGTGATAGCTCTCACAGTGAGTCAAGAGCAAGCTCATTTGAAAAAGTGCTTCACTAGGAATTAAAATAAAATTTCCATTTTCCACAGTTACATTCTGATTCCAGTTGTCATTAACTTACTCAAAAACCCATTTGGTATTTCAAACTTTAGTAAATCATTGTGCCTTCCAATTAACTTTTATACTCCAGACAACATAATGCCACTAATTTCATTCAACTCTGTTGTTTAATAAACATCTAAACAATTCCTTATTTCTGAGTCATGAATAAATGTGCAGTTATATTATAATGTGCACGTGGTAATGGGCAAAAGGAAAATTACTGAAGGGAAATTCATCTTGGTTTTTTGGTTTATCAGCTTTGGAGGAGCGATGCTGTTTGAGTGATAGGCACAGCCAGGGAATTAGCCAGCCCCCCCTATCACACATGCTTTATTTGCAAGGAGGTTTTTTTCACTGTCTAAGCAAAGGCACCCCAGGGGTCAGTTGGATGCTTAACAGTTCAGAGAGTGAAATGGATGTAGTGGTGTCTGTAAGTGATGATTATTTCCATCAAAGAGATAAGTCAGGGGAGCTGGGACACTGGAACAGCAGCTGGAGACAGGCTGCTGGTCTCGCACTGTTCTGGGATCAGCTGCATGTGCATGCAGTGGGCCAAGCTAAATTTAAGTAATATGGTCTAGTAAAGTGATGCAAGCTAAATAGTACTATTTCAATAACAGAACTATGATTTTAGATTATTTAGTATTTAAAAATGGAGAGGACATGGCTGTCGAGGCACAGTTATGATCCCAGTGTCCTAGCAGATGCTGCTGTAGCACAGCCACAAGCTGGCATGGAGAAGGGCAGTGTATTTGAACAGAGGTTTTCTCACCAATGCTCTCATTAAAACTGGCAGGTTTTTAACACTGGCAGTTTTTACAAGGTGGTCAGCACATGTGTGAGTTTTTCTGCTGGTGCAATAGCAGAGAGCTCTGTGGGCTCAGGGAGGGTCGTTCGTGGCCCTGAGTGGCCACTGTTCCTCTGTAGGAGAGTGCTGTGTGCTTGTAGGTGACCTGTAAAAGAAATTATTAGCATTGAAGAAATGTCACTCCTTCTGATTTTTCATTCTGAGTATTCTCTTCAGAAGAGTTTGAGCAGGTGCCTAATCAGGGAGGGGAAAGACTGCTGTGTAACTCACCAAACTGATCACACTAGAGTGTGAAATTTCAGCATCTGTGGCCTTCCCAGCAAACAGAGCCTTTGAGATGAATTGTGCTAAACCCATTCCAGCAGCTAGTGTCTTTGAGGAACATGATCTCCTCAAAGGATTCCTGGAGCAGAAAAGAAGAAAGATTTGATCCCTTGAATGTTTTGCTAGTTACTGACTCATAGCCAGGCTGAGGCATGCAGAACCCCATCTCTGAGATGGAGGATTTCTGTGGCAGGCATCAGCCACAGCCAGGAGCATCAGACTGACCACACTGTGAAAAACCTTCTGGTCTATTTTATGCCTAGCAGCAAAAATGTGTGTATGTTCATAAAGTAAGAAATACAACAGTGCCTGAACTGTGGGAAGATGGCTACAGAGGCAGTGCTGTAGCAGAATGTAAGCAGGCCATATTGGCCCAAATGAGTTTATTTAGTGGTCAGTGTTCTGATGTTTGTCTCAAATGTGTTTGCAGAGCTATTAAAAGATGTGTTTAATCTCTGCTCCATTTGCAATCTGATATGCATTTTGCTTCTTCCACAAGGAGCAAGTGCAGTTAATGGCACTGGATGGCTCTGCCTCTGCATTTGGGGAGGGTGGACAAGGGCCCCTTGTCCAGGGCTGCTCTGCCAGGGAAATCTGGAGACATCTCTGAACCAAATGAAAACTCTCCTGAATTAGTAATGACAATTTATTTTTAAGGGACTCAAACTCAGGCAGCGTTTTAAAAAATGAATCATGATTTTAGGTAATTTATTTCTGCATGGATGTTCAGAACTGCCTCAAAATTGTCTGTTAAAAATGCTTTAACTTCTGTCTCTAATGGAGGTGCTCACGCTCACTAAACTGTTTGGCAAACACTGGACGTAGTGTCTCATCCTCCTGATTATGTCCCATATTTGCATTTCCTTGGATAGATAAAAAGCAAATCAGCAATGAACAGGACAGCTAGAGCAGGAATAACCAAACTGGGATAGAGAAATACCTGCTGGTTTGGAGATGACACACTGCGGCCCCAGACACATACCCAGGCCCTTTGCAGCAGAGCACCCTGCAGCTGATTGAGGATCCCAGTGCCACCTGGGGGCTGATGGAGGAGCAGGGTGGCTCAGTCTGGTCCCCAGCCTGGTCCCTGCCGGGTCTCTCTGGGGATGTGCTGACGGGAGCAAGTGGCCTGGCTCAGCACAGCTCAGGTGCAAGGTGCTGTGGGAGTTTTCTGTCCTTTTCATTTATTTCATCAGAAGGACTTAAGCCAAGGTTTGGTATTTTAATACGTGGCCTAATATTAACTAGGGAAATATAGCAGATGTACTTCATAAAGATGTAAGTAATTTCTGCTGGTCTGTTATTAACATGGATAGATTGATGGAAAACATTTTGCCTCAGTGACTCTTAAGAAATTCACAGTTTGTTTCCAGCCATTAAAATAATTGGGTGCTCTGACTACTCTGCTAAGGGCACAGGAGCTAGGCGAGGTTTATAGTAGTAGAAGGGCTGGACAGTTTTGTACAGGTTAGGAATGTGCTACTAGAGCCAGGTCAGGATAACCACAGTACAAAGCTGCCTTGGGTGCTGCTGCTTCTGCTGCAGTGCTCGTTAGGGGTCTGTAAACCCATTGTTGTTAAAGGGATGCAAAATCACAGCTCTCTGATGAACTAGGCACAGCAAGGGAAGTTGCGTCAGGATCTGCTGCTGAAAGCATCACCAAAAACGAAGGATGTGTCAAAAATTAGTGCACCAAACTGACTCTGCCACTTTGTATTCTTCTCTCTGAGGTGCACGGGGAGCACAGCCCAGTTTTCAGCTCATTGGTCCCAGCATGGCTGCTTACTGTGTTCCACTGGTCCCACCGAACCAAAACCAAATGTGAACAGAGATGAAAATCTCTCTGCTCCATGACAATGCAAGATCTAGTACAATGGTGTCCATGCCTTCAGTTGGAGCCTGTAAACATCACTGTGATACACAGCAAAAATGAAGATATAAATGGTCCTTTTGGTTTACCTTTCAATAAACTATGAATGCAGAAAAATAAAGGTAAAATAAAAACATCCATACACTTCAATGGGATCACAAGAGTTCAGATGTTTGGGTAAGTTTTCTTTTACTATTCCCTTCCTTAACTCTAATAAATATCACTCACTGGAGTTCTAGATTGTGAGTGTGTTAGCAGTAAGCAAATAAGAAGCAATAAAAATGGCTGTTGCAATACTTGTACAATGATGAGGGAATTTTCAGGACAACTATAGTTGAGTAATTATGAACAGGACCAATGTTTCCACTGAATAAATTCATGTTAGATTATTCCCTAATTATAATGATTATTTAAGGGACAAAAGTCATAGAATAATATACTCTAGAAGATGTATCTATCTCCAAAGTCCCTGAAACCATACTTAAATCTTCAGTTATTACTCACCTTTAACATAGTTCTCATCAACGGCACTATAAGCCTTAGAGCTGACACTTCAGATAAGTACATGATATAGTTTAGCTCTAAAACCCTTAACAGAAAATACATCAGGACTTACTGTAAAATTTCATGGAGGATTAGAGAAAATATTAAGTCACTAGTTCTTTAGTTATTAGGGGCTTTTAAAGTAATCAATACTTTCTAGCCGTATTAGTGCCTACAGTGATGAAAGATGACATTAATATCTAGCTCTTCTTTTTTTGGTATATTTATGGATATCCTTTCTTTAGTCAGTCCTGCTGGAATCAATAGCGATACAAAGAATATGGATAGTTTTAAATGTCAATATTGATTTGCTTATTACAGCCAGTTTCAAGTGGAACTTGATTTCAGAAAAAAAAATTACTTTTCCATACAAAAGAATTACCAATCACCCTAAAACTCTGGAGTACCACCTGATTTTGCTTATGGTGGTCTTCACATTTAGTAGTGTGCTAATGCAACGAAAACTGGTTTAGGATTAATAAATCCTAAAAATGGGATTAATAGGATTACTCTAAGAGTTCTTTAGAGTTACATGACATTTTATGCCCTTAAAGCACTGCACAGATGTTAATTACATTTAATTGATATCATTCAGCCTGAATTTATATGCGTGCAGTTATTAATGATTTAATTATTTTGTCAGTGGAATAGATTCTTTGCTTTTGACTCTGTTTCAGAAAATTGAGACGGTCAGCCCATGTACAGTCTTTAGGCTCAATCTTTTTTATTCAGGCAACTCTGGAATACAGCAATATAGAATATAGAGTATGGTCAAATGACAAAATTTCCTGCACATTTCTCTGGTTGTGCAGTTCCCCAAACCAGTTATTTGACTGGAATCAAATATTACAGTTTCAGTGAGCCCAAGCACACAACAGAAGTATTATAAACATGGCTGCATCTCTTTGCCTGTGATTGCCTGCGCTCGCCTGCACTCCAGAAACTAGTAAGTACTCAAGACAGAAACTTCATATAAAGAAAAAAACCCAACATGCCACAGGAGTTTCAGACTCTATCTGCTGGTTCTGTCTCTGTAAACAATACCCTGATGCTTTGATGAAAACTAATGCTCTCTATACCTCTTCTGTTGTCCTGATGCAAGGGATTGAAGTATGCTACATCACCAGGACTACTGCAGCATCGTCAGTCACATACGGCCAGTCCTCAGGTGCTCAATGCCCTCACCAGCTCAGTGGGCTTCTGCTGAACCTGCACCCTCTTACCTGTGCCTTTCCTCATTTACCCATACCATGTGTGGGGGAGCCCCAGGCTGGATGCAGTACTCTGGATGCAGTCTAAGGAGTGCTTGATAAAGGCAGGTAAGTGTTTCCAACAAGTTATGCTCTTCACAGCCTGAGTTATGCAGGGGGTTATTCCTGCTTAGGCACAGAGCTTTGCATGTGCCTCTGTTCAGTTTGATAAGCTTGTGGTCAGCCTGTTTCTCCAGCCTGTTTAGTTATCTCTGAATCAAAAGCCCATTGACTAGCCCTCCCAATTTGATGCTGCCTGCAAACTTGACAAGAGTGCCTCCTCTAGGCTACTGCCAAAGTGTTAGAGGGGACAGAGCTAGAGTTGCAAAGGCTTGACTTGCAGCTTCAGAGAGCACGATACTTTGTCAGAGCACTGTAATAATTTAAACTAATATCTCCACTGAATGGCATCCTTTAGTTCTTTTGTAATTACAAAATCATAAACATTGTCATCTGATCATTGTCATCTGATTTAGTCAAGAGTGGCTGTGAGATCTGCAGTGTTTACTATATACATGTTACAGACAGTATGTGTCAGGGAATAATAACAGCAGGTCTGTTTAATGTAGCAGTTCTGTTTGAACGTGACTTTTGCAAGCCATTGTTCCTATTGAAGTGCAGGGTTTATTTGCATGCAGTGATTGCTCAGCTTCCAAATGAGTGCCAGTGAATGAAGAGTGGATACATTTAACTGATTACGGGATCCAGAACTGCATTATTTTGGCTAGATTTAAACAACACTGGACTACAATTTTAATCTTGTTTCCAACCCACTTATACATTCTGATGGACTTGGGAACCCAGACTCTTGCAGCAGTTGCCAGCTGGAATGTCTCTTACAAATTAGCTTCCAAATACCTTAAGATCAGCAAAGCTGTTTTACACAGAGTTTGTCCCTTTCTGACCCATTCCGAGGCAGCTGGAAGAAAGTCTCTTACTAACTACTGCCAGGCTTGAAAATGAAAGAAGCTCCTCCTTAAAAATATCCCTGAATCCACTGCTTTTAGAAGCTGTACTGGGATACGTTGCAAACTACTCCCCAACCCAAAATGATTAGAAACGGCAAACAAGTGGATGCAGTATGAAACCACTGAACCAGTCGTGCTAAAAACAGCTACTCCAGCAGGTCTTAGCACGAGGCATGAAGCACTTGATATGAAGTAAATCAGCTGCAGTGCACTTGGAGCATTTCCAACATGGGAACCTGTGAATTATCATCAACTTTCTAAACCTGTGTTCCTGGCTGATAGTGTTAAAGTCCTGTTGTGTCTCTAGACTGCTTGTACAGAAAGTACCTTTTTCTTACAAACAGTAAACATCTCTGAAATGTAAAGGGGAAGCATCTCCATTGCAATATTGATTCTTGTTCCTCTCACTGTCATGGCTGGTCTGGGCTGAATACAATTAGATGCGATCCATGCACTCACGGGAAACAAGGCTTCTTTTCACTAAGCCTTCTTCAACTTGTAATAAATAGGGCATTAAAAGGGAATTATTCCATTTTGCATTTTATAAACTGGCTACTCTTCTTCCATTTGGGTGTCAGACCCTAATGATCAAGTCAGTGAAAACGTTTCAATCCCTACTTATCTGGTTGAAGAACAAAACATGAAGAAATCACAGAAAACACAGCATTTAGCTGACCTCCCATAATACATCATTTGTATAGCTTTTGCTCTATCTTTCTAAAAGGCCATTTAGCTTAATAGGCTCTTCCATTTTTCATTTCCTTATGTTACAGGTGCTGGGGGGCATGATTTTCAAAAGAACAATGAAATGACATTTTACCTGACTGTAGAAATGAATTCACAGCCGTGGTTTAGCAGTTCACACCTTTTGCGCCTTAGATTCACCTTCCATAATGTGGAATGGGTGGTAAAACACTTCAACAAAACAACAGAAAATTTGAAATGAGAGAATACATACAATTTTCTATCTTATTATGATTTTCTAAAGCCATTAGTAAATTGTTAAAATATCTGTATTTGTAATGAAAGATTGATTGACTAGTTGAATTTTCATAAATTTAAGCAAAACCAAGATGATATATTGCTGAAAATCTCCTTAAATACTCAGCCATTGAAGGAAATTTATCCTAAGTGGGACTTCGATAGTAGAACTTCTGCTTTGATGAATTTTTCATGTTAGATAGATAGTGATATTCAATTATTAACATTAATAACCTTACTATTTAGAGGTGATTATCCCTATAAATGAGCTGTGATAGTTTGAAAACATCTGTTTCCTTTTGAAATCTGTGTATACTGCCCTTAAACAAGGTGAAAATTTGGTGTGATAACTCTGAGATTCTCTGCAATTAGATAACAGCTTAAAACGTAATTACTGCATTTTTATGGATCATTGTGTATATTATGTGTTGCCTTAATCATTTTGCTTTATCTGATACTTTAGGCATTAAACAAATCATAGGGTTGATAAGTGTGAGATTTTTAAATGGAATTGTTTTATTCTTTTGCTTACAAAGTTCTTCAGTGGAGACATCCTTTAATAAGCTTTGCCATAACTACTTCCTCCTTGGCATCTTAGAACCACATTGTGAGTATCCACCCACACATTCATCCAGACCTCTTGAGCCTTCACTAACACACGTGCAGCCTGCACTCTGAATGCACAAACACAGTAACACTCTCAATTGAGAGCTAAATTGATGCCAGCTGAATATTCAGCTAGTACTCTGAAACTACTCAGGATCAAATACCTGAAACATCTTGTGCAGACTGAAAATTTCTGTTTTTCAGAAGGTACATTTCCCTCCCATTCCCAGTGGAGGTTTTGGCCGTCCCTTTATCTGAAGTCCTTTAAAGCTGTTAGTCAGTTCAGTGTTTCACTAAGAGATTCTCTCAGGCAGAGGAATCCTCTTAATGTGGCTGTTATGCTAGTAAAGAGAAAATACTACTTTGTAAGTAGTTTTGTACATGAGAGAGGTTATCTGGCAGAGGTTTCCTTATCCATACAGCTGGCAGCAAGATCCCTTTTTTCCTTCCAGCAGAGATGAAACTAGCAGTGGATGGATTTTAAGTGTGGTGCTGTAGGGGAATCCAAATGCCTTTCTGAGGCTGTAATTACCCTCCAGGAAGGACTCAGCTGTACCAGGAAGACATAGTCACAGGTCCTCATGATGGGAAATGCCTCAGCAGCAAGACTAGGATGGTCATCAATCTGCACTGCTGAAACTGTGTGACATGAAGGTGGCAGCTCTAATATTATAGACTGATATGGGCACAGTATAGCTGGGGTGTCCAATATGAGTTGCAAGGCCAGATTCTCTGTGATTTTTCCAGCTCTTTCATGTCTCCCATGTTCTTCGGTGTTTCTGAAAAGCAGTTAAAGGGTTTTCTGAGATTTCTTTCAGAGTGTGAATGTCCTGAAGCATCACACCAGGAGATGTAAAGAACACATCAAGGCAGATAGAAAGTACAGCTAGACTCATTATGCCTCATATATCTCCCATTACCTGTGGGACCTAGGCTACTCTAACCTATGGAAGGGTCAAGGATGACAGAAGTCCTACAAAAGCAAGAACAAAATGAGAACTGCGAATGCACAAGAGCATGTCTAGAGTGCCCATTCCCTTGCTTGCCCAGGCAGAAATCCAGCAGTTTCACATTTATGTCCATTACATGTAGTTTATGTCCATTACATTGCAGTGTGTATTTCTTCCACTATCTTCGCTTTGGAGTGATGCAATTGTCAGTACCACTAGTAAAAAAAAAGTTAAGGAATGATGCTAACAAGATAACTTTCAACACAAGAAATGGAGAAAATCTAAGCAGACTGCAAATAAAGTATCCTCAGTCTCTACTAAATTTCAGTACTTTGTGATGAAAAAAACTCAGAAAGGACTTGGTTTTGAAACCTTTGCTGTGTGTCTTTTCCCTCTTTGTCAATGCTAGCTCTGACTCTCTGATGCCTTTTCACTGCTCTGTGATGCCTTTTCACTGCCATCATCTGCTGAGGTTATGTGTCTTCTTTCCCAAGACAAACTGCAGCCATGTGAAGCCAGCAAAAGCCTCAAACAGAATCAAGAGTGTTTTCCCCAGGATGAATAACAATATTGTTATAAATGTCACCACATTAACTTCTCTGAACCTTCCTGAGTACTGGGTGATTTTTCTGCACGGATAATGGAAATGACATGCTCTGTATACACAGTGCAAGAAAGATAGTACTTTTAGCTTACACTTACTACTCTGTATTTTAATTCAAAGTAAAATTATTAACTAGGTGCTCTATCTAAATATATATAAAACCATTTTCATTATTTTATATAATATATGGGAACAATTTAATTGTCTCCATTAATATACACATATACAGACACTGCTTGCACTGTGAGTAGGGATTGCTGAAGTGAGCTCTACAGAGAGGTAGATCTTCTTCAGCAACACTGTCTAGAACTAGATATACCGTGATCTTCCTAAGATGCTGTGAGAGCCACAAGAACAATGGAGAAAGAAAAAGACATGTTATAGCTAGTAAGGCTCAGTGATGTTGCTCCTGTTCATGCTGGCTGGAGATCTTGCCACCTAATTAACACAAAAACAACCAAAAATTTTGTTACAGGAAAAAAGTAAAGGCAGTGATCATCTTTGCAGCTTACACCAGCTGTGGACACATCAAGTCTGAAAGCTGTGGACACATTTCAGGGTGGCCCAGGAGCAGTGCAAACCATGGTGGTTTCCAGAGGAGGTTAAGGAAGCCCAAATAAAAGTGTGTTCTTTCAGGCTGTCAGATCAGCATGATATAACTGGAACTCTGCTCAACACCACTGCTGTTTTTCCCACTGGTGCTTCTGACAGTTTCTTTAGTGTGCAGCCACAGAAGGTACTGCTTGGAGCAGCTCAGGGTCTGGCTTTAGGGCTCATTTTTAATTTACATCAGGAACTGTAAAGCTGCCCATGGACAACACTGATTTACAGCTCTATTTGTAAGAGCAGCAGTCACACAGGAACAGGTCTTGGCCCCTTTTCTCAGAAGGGTACACTCATCTCTAAGATGTCTGGAAGCTCTGGATTTATGTAGAGGCAAGACTCCTGAAGGCTACCTAAAGGACGTGGGGTGTCTTTGACTTGGTATACCCTTCCAGCTAGGGTTACCTAAAATTGAGGTTTCCTCATTTTTTATCCCCTTTATTGAACCAAATTTCTGTTTATAGTCACATTTCCTTTCTCTCCCATGCTGTCTGTCACTTGTGTTGAATATGGGTTTTGCACACATGCCAAATAGTTTGTTACTTGGCGAGAGTTCACTGGCAAAAGAATTTGCTTCTACGCATAGTAATAGGCATGTTTGGCTAATAGGCTCTTTGTCTGAAAGCCTTTTGCATATTCAGAGCTGCTCATTTGTCACGCTAGCCTGACCTAGGCAGCAAATATTAAAAAAGAGTCGTAAATATGCTGTTCTTACCAGAATGCCAGCTGAAGCAAGCATTAGCTGTTGTGTGTTAAAGTAGTCATCTGCTGCTCTTTATAACTTCGCAAGCGTTGTCCAGCTACACTTATTTCTAGAATAGTTCTGCTGTCCATCACTGATTGCTTTGGTTTCAGAATTGCCTTACTCCATTGTCTGTGTTCTCTTAGAGTATGTTTAGTATTGGAATGGACAACTTGGATGATGTAGTACTTTTGGGATGGCAAATTTGATAACCCGGTATAGTTGAAGCAGAAGGCTCAGGATCCATTCTGGTTTTACAATTAAAAGAGGGAATTTTCCCCTATTTGCTGGGTGTGTATACCATGGCCTTTGACTGGAAGTAGCGCACCAAACTTCTGCACTCACTTGAATGCCAAGTTGTGTGCATTAGCTGGAAGGTAATACCTGCATTACCTTGCATATCTTCCTCAGTAGTGCAATGAAGCTGTGACACAGGGAATAGTAAGCTCAAGTGGTAACTTGAAAAGCCAGGAATTTCCTTGGGACTGACTGGTTGTTGGTATGAAAGTGGCTTCATATATGTTTTGTAACTGGCTTTTTTCATGTATAAAGTATAGATTTTCTTTTTGTAATGTATCTGCTTTCTTACTTGTCAGTATTTAATAAACTGTCCAGATGTTGAGAGTTACTTTGTATTTTGAAATACTTAGATTGCTTTGTTCTGTCTAGAACTAGTAGGTTTAGGTGTAAACAAGACAATTTATTGGCAGAGTAGAAATCAATGGTATATATACACAGGATTTTCCTATTTAATTAGACTACATAGACTACTTTTTAAACAGAAGTAGTCAAAACAGGGTGTTGCAGAAACACACAAAAACCTAATTTAAAGGGATTAGGTCAGAGATCAAGCTTTTCCATTGTTTGCTCTAAATCCTCTAAAAATAGAAGTCCCAAAGCCAACAGTGGAGCACAGCTGACTAATTCTCACAAAGAAGCAAAATCTGTAGAAGTGTATGTTGCAGCACCATCTAGTGCCTCTTAGCCAGCAGTATAGTAAATTTAATTTTCCACTTCAAGTATGTAGGTGGAGAAGAGGGAGTACACTGCCTGCTTATATGTTCTGACAACTTATTTTCTCTCAACTAGTGCTGTGATAGAAGGGAGCTGATGGGTGTAAATGAGCTTTGGCATTTTACATGGCAAAGATTTTGTCAGTACATCTGCTGTTAGTTCCTTTTCTTTTATCCTCTTACCACTCACATAGTTTTTCCTCCTGAAGATAGTAGGGAAGTGGACACAGGTGTACATATGCGAAGAAATTTGGGAGGAAAAGTACTGTGAATAAATATCAAACTGATCAAATGAAGGGATGCAAAGATGTATTTTCAGAAGAGCATATATTCTGTTTTGTGTGTATGAAGGGCTGACAAGTGGGAGGTTGCAAACACCTCTTGTTGAGAACTGCACCCATAATTAATGTACTTGTCTCAGGTAACCAGCACCCAAACCTTTGCTTTCTTCATCCCAAGTATGACCCTTAAAAACATCAAATGAAATTCTAACCATTGCTATGTTTTAACAGCCTTTTCTCTGCTGTCCTTTTCTGCTTTTTCTTCTGGAAAGGTGATGAATGTCCTCTGACTCCAGACTACTAAGAGGTTAGTTAACCAACAACAACTTTACAGTTAGACACTATTTCCAACCAGCAGTTGCAAGACACAGAAAAGACAATGCAAGTTTGGGCATTAAACCCTCCAGTGTCTGGTGGCATGCTATTTCAGCTTTGTTACTAAATCAGTGTCTTTACAAATAGCCCTCCTAAAATAAAAAGAAAATTCATCACAGCTGCCTGTGTGTATCTTTGATAAGCAGCTGCTGAAAAGAAAAAATCCCTTCATATTGAAGTGCTCTGATTTCATCTAAATTACAGTAATTTGGGCTACTTTGTCAGACAGATTGGCGCTGACCAGATTAACTAACATACTCTGGGATATACATACACTTGCCCTTACCAATGTGGGATTTTCACAGTTGCTTTACAGTCTACAGCTTGCTGCTTTCTGGGTTTAACCTGACCGTGGGTTAATACTGCTAGAAGAATAGGAAATGGATTCCAGTGATTCCAGGCTGAGTTTGGGAACATGCTACATGCTGGGATGGATTAAAGTTTAGATTAATGACTCTCACACAATTCAAGCTAAAGACTGTTTTCTTGTGATAATAAATATCAATATTTAAATGTTAAATGTGTTTTCTAGCATGTTTAGGTTAAAAACCTAAAAATGAATCATACCTCAGCATATTTCATAAACATCCTGGCAGGAACATGTAATCTAACAGAAGCCACATATCTCAGTAAAAGTTTTCACGATGTCTTCACTATACCCCTGTAGGAAATGCTGGTAGATAGTAATGTCTGCAGTTTATAGTCAGAGACTAATTAGAGCTAATACCCAGTCTGGGTCTTTGGATTTAGATTCAAGGCACTAGGTAGTTATACATGCTGCACACCAATGTAGCTCTTAGCAGTGTTAAGGTCATGAAGAGATGCTATATCATCCAAAGTAAGAACTGCTGAACTATTGGGATTTGGTCCCAGAGTTTCCAGTACTCATAATTTTATTATGATTATTACTGTATTTAAGTGGTTTTTAAAAGAAACTCCATCACCTTCAGTCATGTGAATGGTTTGAGAATCTCAGTACCCATTAAAAAATAAGTTCTGTCGCTCAAGACTACAGAAACAAGCTTGAAAGTGTGACTCAAATGTACCCCCAGCAATTAAGTAAAAAACCAACAGAAATCAAAACAGATTAGCATATCAAAAGAAGCACAGATATTTAGCATAATGGTTTCAAATGAAACCCCAGGGTTTGGAGAAGAAGTGGCTCGTATTTTTTTAATTCTTCAGTTTGTCAGACTGCAACCAGTCTGACAACAAAAACATCTGATTTTTTTATTATGGTATATGTGACAGATACAATGCCCTGGAATTATGTGTATTATACAGTGATAATGCAGCAAAGCTACGGAATCAACTTAGTCATGGAAGTGATTACTGTATTCTTATAAATGCTTAATGTATCATGTTGTGATACATTCCTTGTTTGGCAAATGTGATATTGATTGTTGCTCTAACGATGTACTCAGTTCAGTATAGATTGTGAGTATTTTGAAATTTCCCATCCATGATGGTAAGGAAATTAGGCTGCTATTTATCTGAAAACTGTTTCTCCAAAACACTTTAATTCTTATTAAGAAATAAATAGAAAAATTGTATTTTGCTTTCTGGCAAAATCATCGGTTTATGCTGTTACTGGTCCAGGAAGAATGTTATTGCTGAACTGAATTTGGAGGTATTGAAGAGAACAACAGAAAGGACAGAATTTTGCCCTGCAAAAAAGGCCTTATGTGCAAGAAAACAAACAGGGCTGAGACACTACTGGGGAACTGTGAAATGCTTGGGAACACTGTATGGGATTTAGTGATTTGTTACAGGCTCCAAAGAATGCCAACAGCAATGAAAAGTAAGCGTTTTAATGGTAAGGGAGAAACTGCAGAGCCACATGTCAGGTTGGTTTGTTTCGAGTTTTTTAAAGGTGAAAGTAATGGTAATAAATGGTGAGACAGAGCAGTTGTGTAAGAGTTGGGTAGTGCAGAGGCAGCCCCACCAAACTGAGTTTTTTGGGGTGTATCAGCTGGTTTTGCATCCTGTGAACCATTTTTGGTGATCACATCAACCTCACATCAGGACAATACAATACTTTGCCATTTTAGGTGACAAGTCTCAGCCATTTTGTTTTAGCAGGACTAACAAGCACAGTCTTAATCTTTTGTGTGTGTGTTTGTGGGATTAAAAAATGTTTTTTTCTAAACCCTCAGTTCTTAAGAGAGAAGAAGCCATTACCTTGTGCACCAGTGAGGCTCAGTAAGCACCACATACAGAACACCTGAGGTTTGGCACTAGAGAAGAGGCTAAGCCACGGATGTACCTCAGATACTCTGCTGACCATCCAGATGTTTTCTAAGGCACGAGTCTAGCAGTAGTACTGCTTTTCAGACAGCTGCATTAGAAGCCCCGTCCTAAGTGTTTATACAGTACTGTGCAAGAGGAGCTGTGGTTATACAGCAGAGAGGTGGTGACTGGCTAGTGGGTTCTTCAGCTGCAAGCAGCAAGTCAGCAAGGCCCAGCAGTGTCTGTTGTGCACTGGTTATCAAGGTGTGTCCCACAAGTAATGTAGGTCATCCTTTCCAGCTCTCAGTTCATCTGGTCCAGCGACATCGGGGCTCCCTCAGGAATCTCACCTGGGATTGCACAGCTCCTAGAATCCCAGACTGGTTTGTGTTGGGAGGGGCCTTAAAGCTCATCCAGCTCCAACACCCTGCCATGGGCAGGGACACCTTCCACTAGACCAGGTTGCTCCAAGCCCTGTCCAGCCTGGCCTTGAACACTGCCAGGGATGGGGCAGCCACAGCTTCTCTGGGCAACCTGTGCCAGCGCCTCACAGGAAAGACCTTCTTCCTAACACCTAATCTAAATCTCCCCTCTGCCAGTTTAAAGCCATTCCCTCTTGTCCTGTCACTACATGCCCTTGTAGAAAGTCCCTTTGCAGCTTTCTTGTTGGCCCCTTTAAGTACTAAACCGATTGTCTTTACGGTTTCTGCTTAAGGCTATCTGCGCGAAAGCTGACCCATCATGGATCTCTGCGTTATCCCCTCTCCCAGAGCTCACAGACGGCGCTTGGGCACGAAGCGCTTTTAGGGAGACGCGGCGGGTGCCACGCCGGGAAGTCTGGCGAGGCCGGGGCCGTCCGCAGACAGGAAGCCCTGCCCCGTCCCCGCTGCCCCCCGCCACTCCGAGCCGCGGCGACCTGCCGCGGACGGGCGCGGACCCGCCGGCGGCCCGCACGCTCCCCGGGAGGCGCCGCTAGAGGGCACCGGGGTCCTGCGCTGGCTCCTCCTCCCGCCACCTCCCCCGGGACCGGCGGCTTCCCAGGCTCCTCTCTGGGTAAACAACGATGGCCGCCGAGGAAGGAGGCGGCGGGTTCCATAACGACATGGGGAACCACTTACAGCTGGTGTCCGGTAATGACCGCGGCCGGTGGGGGGAGCCGGCGGGGCTCCGTGCCGAGCCGTGGGACGAGGTGCAGGGCGTGAGGCGCTGGTCCGCGGCTCGGCGGGCGGGGAGGGGCCGGGCCCCGATGTATGCGTGGGATCGGGAGGAAGGGGAGGCGGGGATGGCCTTAGGAGCGGGCGGGAGGCCGTGTGGGTCGTGGGAGAGGGTGTGGGAGAGCGTATGGGAGGGCGGAGCGGGGCCGACAGGGGTGCGGGGCTGTGCGGGAGGAGAGCGAGCTCCGGGCCTGCGGGAGGGTGGTGCGCGGTGTAGCTGGCTCCCGGAGCCGCAGCCTTCCCACGGGCACTGGTGTGGCACTTTGATACTTGGAATGCATCGAGTCGTGATCCTGCGGTGGGAGGAGGGAGGCTCGGGCAGGGGTAGATGGGGTGAAGCGCGCTGTGGAGTTCCCAGCGAAGAGGGCGCTCGCAGACGCTCTGCTTTGGGATTGACCCCTGTAAAATCAAAGAAAGTCTGAGGAAAGCGTTCAATGTCAGTTGTTTGAGGAAGCATCCGCTCGATTTAAGTGCCCTCTAGTGCCGTTAATCAGCAGGGAAGCAAGAGGTGCTGTGCTAAATGCTTGAGAACAGGGTTGGGTTCCACACGCTGTCCAGGCTCCTGCAGCATTTACGCTGGAGTTTGCAGAACGCCATAATTCCTCATACGGAATGCTATTGCATAATAACATGCGGTTTTAGTCGGTCTGCAAAAAATGTTATTTCAGCGTAACTGACAGGAGAATGTAGCAGTAAGCCCTGCCAGTAACCGGTGTAGTTTCCTGTAGCAGGAATCCTATCAGTATTTTATGCCTGTATATTTAAAATAATATGAAAGTATTTCCTGAATTTTTTAGAAAATAAAGCCTTACTGTTTCCTACTCTGTTCCTGCTGGGGTTTGGGGATAGGGAAGGGAAGCTATTTGTGTTGGGCTTTTTAAATGAGATTCATAATTCCTCATTTCTGCATAGAGATGTTGAGAACAGGTTTGATAGTGTTAGTGCACCGGTATAAGCATCTGGGAATACCTTACCTGCCGCAGAAGTGAGCCTTGTCATGCAGGGTGCCTTCCGCACTTGCCTTTCCCTTGTTTCCCTTGTGAACTGAAGGTGTTGCTAACCTTGAAAAAAAGAAGAAAATCACCATTAATAAAAGTATAAGGGTGTAAACAATGCAGTTTCTGTTGCCTTCTGTGTGCTGCTCTGTGGGGTGGTGAAGGAGCGGAGCGAAAATGGTGTTTTTTGACGTTCGCTTGGTGCTGCTGCAGTAAAATGAGTCATCGTTCCTCTCTGCCACCACACAGCAACTCGTGTGTGGTTTTGGCAAGAACGAGCAAAAGTTTGCAGGGCACAGTTCTTAATCAACTGCTGCTAATTCCTTCTGTGTTCATTAAAAGGAGTGACAGGGCCTCTCTCTAGAAGGCTATTAAAACTGCTGATGAGTGATGCAACTTGATGAGAGTACATGCAAACCAGAACATAGTTTTTAATTAGGTCAGCTTCCCTTCACTGCCCGGCACTGCTGCTCCAGAACCAAACAGAAGCTTCCTAATTTCCCGCCATCAAACTAAGCAAACTGCTGTCCATTTTGTATGTCTTAAGCAGTTGTCACTCATTTATGATTATAAAACTGAATGTAAGGGAGGAGAAATTTCATACAGAAATGGAGTATTTTTCACAGCAATTAGAAAGATGATGGCTTACTGCTTTAAGTTATGTTATTAGGTAAAACACCAAAGAGAGTCTGTAACTTCCTTTCTTGTCATGCTGGATCATTTCGTCTTGAGATAAATACAATATAGGATGGGTCTGTGACATCTGTGTGCCATGCCATGCCTCCTACAGAAGGTTCGGTAAACTGTGCATTCGTAAAACATAAAGTGAGGTGAAGCAGAAAGAAGGCCATTGGCTAAACATTTTGTACAGAATACATTTAAGAAATGTATCTGAATGCTGTAGAGGGAAAGAAAAGGTTCTTCAAAACCATCTTATGATGTCTTCTTCATTGTTGTTTTGTCCTCCCACACTCAGAAATAGTAAGATCTCATTGAAGGAGGTTAGTGGTAGTACCCCCATTTCTGAAGGAAGGCTCCTTCCTTCTTCAGCAGCTTTGTTTTGTAAGATTTGCCTACAGTACCTTTCAGTTAAGATAATCACTCCACCTTTTAAATTTTCCACTCTGGATTATGTTCTGAGATACTAATTTCAAAGGCAAGCAACTAGGTAGACTACTGTAAAGGTATTTTTCTGCTTCTCTTGTAATGTAGTAGCTTTCAAGATCTAAATGATGGTTTTCAGCACCACTGAGAATGTCCATTACCCAGCAGGTATTGGTGTTAGAATCCTGCAGTTTGGTTTGCAAAGATTCTGATAACACTGATTATAGATATACCATGAAGTATAAATACTGTTTGTGGAAATAGGATCAAATACTGCAGTTAGAAATGTGTGTTCATTGCATTTGTTTTGGCTGAGTATTTGCATGCATACATTGTATGGTAATGCACAGAACTGGCAGTGAAAGCAGCATTTTTTAGAGGTAATTATATTTTTTATTGACTATGAATTTCCATTTCTTTTGAAATATCTATAAAGATTTATACAGATTGGTGAGCTATTTATGTTTCCAAAATAAAGCATACTGAGGATTTAACTATCCTCTTGTCTGAAAGTAATTTTAGGATTGACACCTGGAAGTGAGGAATGTAGTAAATTTTAAGTATTATTTTGTTCCTGAAATCTCTTGTAGTCATTTGCTTCCCTAGTAGTTGCCTTTGCTGGGTTTGTGCATGTGCTGAGGTTTAGTGTGTATGTGTTTGGTATACACACACAGGAGAGGCTGACAGCAGTGAATTAGTGTAAAATACCAGTCTTTGTGTGAAAATAGAGGTTCAGGTTGCTTTTAACTTGCTTGCTCTGTGTGATGCAGTTATAGTGTTCAGGTTTGTACTACTCTAAACACCGTATTATATCCTACAGTAAATTAAGTTGTCTGGCATGCTGGTGTATAGACAGAAGACTTTCAGAATTAAGATGAGGAAGTACTACTGCAGTGAAAATCTGACCTGACAGATTTTGTTTGATGTTTTCTTAAAAAAAAAAAAAATTGGTTTTTTGCCTTTCAAAAATAGCCTTTCTTTAGCCTTCCAAGAAAATTGTTCTTCAGCCTTTCAAGTTTGCAAATACAAAAGCTGTTTCCCTCTGAAAGGCTGTGGCCTGGGAATATCTGATGCATTTCTTTGATTCTGTTTTTTCTCAGTATCAGTCCTTGCTGATTGATTTCTGAACAATATTCTGTATGTTCTTAATTAGCAGAGAGTGAGGAAGAGGATAACAATGAAATGGAAGTTGAAGATCAAGATAGTAAAGAAGCTGAGAAGCGAAACGTCATTAATTTTGATACCAGTTTGCCAACATCACATGTGGTATGTATTTTATATATTGTCCATTAAATACATCTTGAAGAGGTTTTGACTGGTTTGTGTAATTCTATTGTAGTATCCTCAAGACAAAGACCTGGTTTTATTTTATGCTTGTAAATCACCAAAACCTCTTGTACTACTCTTGTTTCCTTTCTTACTGTTTTCAGTATTTGGGTTCTGATATGGAAGAGTTTCATGGCAGGACAGTGCACGATGATGACAGCTGTCAGGTGATTCCAGTGCTGCCTCATGTGATGGTGATGTTGATTCCTGGACAGACGTTACCTCTTCAGCTTTTTCACCCTCAAGAGGTTAGCATGGTGCGGAATTTAATTCAGAAAGACAGAACATTTGCTGTTCTTGCATACAGGTAAAATACGTGAGTGGGTTTACTGATGCTATGTAGCATGTATTTTTAGCACAATTCCTTTGGATACTAAATGAAAAGCAGATGGTTGCATCGGTTCCATGGTGAATAATAGAAACTGTGTTTTGAAATTGAAAAAAACTTGTCTTCCTGTTCATAATGAAAACAATTTTCCAGTTTTCATGTTACCCTGGGTAGCTGCTTGCCAGTATCATGTGTTTGTATAGAGAAACAGTAAGAGTTTATTTGCTTGCTTTGTTCAGTTTTAGTAACTCCTTGAATACGCTGCTGCATCTTGCTTATTGAATAAGTCTTGATCTGAAACATAAAGATCAGATTCTTGTTTTGAGAACTGCATTGTTGTAAAGGTGTATTTGCTTGTTTTGTTTCTAAACTAACAAGCCCAGACAGGAGTTTCATGACAGAGTTGAGAGACATGAGTTAATAGAAAAGTGGAAAAGGTAAAGGCTAATCTGTGCTAAAAGAAGTCGGGAATATTTCTCCCCGCGCCACCCCCACAATTTACTATGGTTTAATTATGTAGGAGGTGGGAACAGTTCTTTTTAAAGTCAGTCTAAAGAATTTTGGTATTTTCAGTATCTGTATTTGAAATACAGTTACACTGGCAATCCTTGTGTTCCCAGAATTTCATCTCTAGACTCTGAAATAAAACCAAGCCAACTGTTAAACCCTTCCCCCAACCAAATAAAATATTAGAAGTTGCTTTTAAAATGAAAAAATTATTGCGATTAGTTGAAGTTATTTTGCCGAATTTACGTTTTTGATAAGACTAATTGTGTGACAGTGCAGGTAAACTAACTGAAATCTAAATGAACAGTGCTGTTTGGAGGGTATGTAACCTTCTTAACTCTGTTCTAGTAATGTACATGAAAGGGAAGCACATTTTGGAACCACAGCAGAAATATATGCCTACAGAGAAGAGCAGGAATATGGAATTGAGACGGTCAAAGTGAAAGCAATAGGAAGACAGAGGTTCAAGGTGCTTGAAATGAGAACCCAGTCAGATGGGTAAGTAAATTACATACTGCAAATCTTGTTTCACCAAAACATTTACATTTTACTGCAGGTGCATCTGAGCTTCAGTAACACAGTTGACTAATTACTGTAGGTATTAAATGAATGCTTAATCAGTAGCTTCTCTGGTTATTAAGGACTTCTGACATTTCTTGTTCCAAAACTCATGTTTTAGTTGTTGATAATTTTGGTATAAAACCCTCCAGAGCATATCTACTTGTAATTTGATTTGGTGCATGTGAGAATATACCTGTCAGAATGACTTTATTTCTGAAAATTAAGTCAGGAAAAAGATGTTGATTTGCCAGCTTTGTAAGTTCTAGAGCTTTATTCCAGAATCTGTCACATGCCTTTTTCAAACCAGATGTGAAATGAGAGGATATGATATCAAGTGTGTGCTTTCTGCTGTCTTGTGGAATATGTCCCTGGTAGCGACCAGATTCTGTTCCTTTGGAAAATTGTAACTTTCATTTTCTGAAAGGAGACCTTTCTGGAGGTGGTCTGCATTTAACATGTTCCACTTCTGAACTTTATATGTAATTTCAGCTTTGAAAGGCTGCAGGCAAGGTTCTGACACAACAGTTAATACCATGCTTGTCTATTTTTATACTTCGTGTGATCTTTAACTACTGAGCCTTGACAGCATGTAGAACGATTCAGCTGTACGATTCAGATATGGAGAGGACAGTAGCTGTACCCACAGGGATCGTGGTTTTCATGAGAAGTTTCCCATGAAAGGCAAGACAAGAGTCTGGTAATAGTAGTGGAGAAACAAGTTGCTGCTTTTAATTTTTGCCTTTGTAAAACATAAAAACACACTGAAATGTGCAGATAAATGTTTGAATATGGAAATAAGTTCTTGATTTTTGCTGACTACAATCAGCCCATCGCTTTCAGTTTCTCAAATACTAAATCTTGTTTATTTTAACTGTTGTCACAGTTTAGTACGTCCTTAACTTCAGCAAGTCTTACCTCTTCCTTTCTGATCGTTCACTGATTCTTCACTGCTAGAAATATGCCACTTCTTCTGTTCCTGGTTGACAATTTTCATGTACTTGTCAAACACACTCAAATCAGCTCTGATCATTCTCTTCTGTATTGTAGTCCTGTTGTTTTCCATATTCCAGTGTGATACCTGTGATATTTAGAAGCTTCTCTTCTAGCCAGCTTTTATCATATTATGTAGTTTATACTTTTGTCCATTTATAAAGTGTCTAAGATCTTTAGCATTTAGTGAAGAGTATGTTGAGTCTTCTGTCATTTTCATGTTCTTCTTGATATTATCCTTTGCACCATGAATTGCATTGTGAGCTTCTGCCAGTGTCACTGTCCAGAGATACATGCTCCAGACACTAATCCTACAAGCACATGACATTTCTTAGCACAATTGCTAGAGGTTTTGTAATCTTTTCTGCAGGGCCTCTAACACCTTACTCCAAATCTGTAAATCTACAGTTCATCATCTCACTTCTGCTGTTACTTGGTATAGAGGCATTGCTTAGTGGCATAGTGCTTTTGTGGCGGGGGGGTTGGAAGTCGATGATCTTAAGGTCCTTTCCAAGCCAAACCATTCTGTGATTCTATAGGAACAGCCCAAACTCAACGTTTTTTGTATGCTTCTATGACCTGAAGCTGTAGAAATGAAGCTGCTTGCTATTTCTCACTATCTAATGTTTGCTTACAAATAATACCCTCCAAATTTTACATCTTAGAAAAACCATTGCTTGAACACAAGATGGCAGTACTTGGACAACTACAGTAACAGCATCATTACTGAGAATTCAGTATCCGGAACCAGTTAAGATGTACAGTGATGTTGGTTTGCTGTTAAAGGATTTTATGATTATGATTTTATATCCACTGACTAGCAAAGTTCACTTTTACACAGTGTGTTCACAAGGTTCATTCATAAATACAAATTTTTAAATGTATGAAATAAAGGGGATGAGATTGATTTTAGGCTGAGAGTTCAGTTGTTCAGCCTGGAGAAAAGAAGGCTCCAGGAAGACCTTAGAGCAGCTCCCAGTGCCTAAAGGGGCCAACAATAAAGCTTAGAGATGGACCTTTAGATAAAAATCCTTTATGACAAGCAGGGGAAAATACTGAACTACTTAGCAAGGAGAAAATTTCTGTAGTTCTTCGTGTTTCCAGTTACTAAGTACTTATGATGAAGCATCATTTTAAAGTTTACAGTAAGTTAATAGAGTTCTCTGTAGTGTAAGTAAAACAGGATATCTGTAATAACATGCATCTCAGTATTTCAGGATTTCTGATGCATAATACTGTTGAAATGTAAAGTCCTTCCTGCTAGACAGGATTTTTAGTAGTCACATAACTGTTGCTGAATTCTTTGTGGAATAGGTGACCTGGTTGATGCTAGGATATTAAAAGATGATCAGAGTCTATATCCTCTTTCTGCTGATTTTGAACCCTAGCTAAGCACATAAGCTTTTGTGGTTTGAAGATAGCAAACTGCATTTCTGCTGAACTTCCTTTCTGAGGATTTGATATGTAGTTGCTGACTGTTAGTTCATACCAAAAGTAACTTGAGGAGACAAAACTCTAAATACACAATGCTGAGATGGTAGAATATTCTGCTGGGTTGCCACTGCCAATCTGTCTTTAATCTGTCCACCGCAATCACGACAGATATCTAGTGTTCTAAAAATAAAGATAGCCCATTGTATCTCATGGAAAAGATGGCTAACTGTGAGAGGGAATGAAAAAAAACAGCAAAGAAACTTCTGCTGAAAAAGTTAAAGCACTGATCTTTGTAGAGTTCTGTCTGCCAGCACAGAAAATACATCAACATCAGCTGATTCTGTTTTTTAAAGGAGAAGTAAAAATAGAGATTGCTTCTGTCTTCAATTTACTAGTCCAGTCAGCACAGTGGCTTTAATAATTTAGCCAAGGGTGTGAGATTATCTGTGTTCTGGAAGAGTATGCATTTGGTTTGCTACATATGTGCCAAATGTTCCCTAAGGTAATTTGGTTTACATTAGCATGACCTTAAAAATCTGATTAAATGAATTGCTGCTTAAATTCTATAGAACTACATAATGATTAATCTATTACACAAGCCTATGTTTTTATAAGCAGTAAAATCCATTTTGTTTTCAACTCCTGTATGAGTTTGTATATCTTGTCTCTTTTCTTTTATCAGAATCCAGCAGGCTAAAGTACAAATACTTCCTGAGCGAGTGCTGCCTTCAACAATGGCAGCAGTACAACTGCAGTCTCTCAGCCGATGCCATATATTTCCTTCTTCGAAACCTACAACATGGCAGGACCGAGCTATACAGCAGTGGTGGCAGAAATACCAAAAGGTTAGAGTCGGGTTGTGGGGGTCTTGGTTTTGCTGTTTTAATGGTGTTTTGAAAAGTGGTATGAAAGTCCATCTGTTCATTTTTAGGGGAGGTTGCACAACTGGGATTCTAGATGGCAACCTCCTGCTTTTGTTGTGTAGTGTGTGATTGCTTATCAGCTATCAGTAGTGGGGAAATACGTGTTTTGTATTTTGAGCTCTCTTTGATTTTAATTACAGCACCATTAGATTAATATTATCACATAATCATGTAATATTACAATAATTTTTTTTACATAATCAATCACCTCAGAGTTCCGGTTGGTAAAGCTTGTAAATAATAAAGTGTTGGTGGAAAAACCAGTAAGTTTATTGAATTTAGTTTTTAGGCAGGTTAAAGAAGCATCTTAACTTCTACAGACTTTACTTTGACAGTAAAAGTACTGGTAATCAGTGTTGACAGTGCCAGTGCTCTTGCTTTGTACTTGTCATCATAATGGTTTGGATTTGAAAGTAAGAAGGCTTTCATAACTTCTTCTGTTACTGTTTGATTTGGGTAGAAGAGGTGTTTAAAGAACGGAGGTGGTTTACAGATGGCTCCTAAATTTCAGTGATGAAACAGAAGACCTGTGATGCCTTAGTTGTTTGGAAACAGAATTCCATTTGCTAATTTTGCTTTAAAACCTTCATCAGTTAAAGGTTTGACTTTTGTACCTGCAGTTACATGTTTGTAGAAAACATGGGTCTGCGTTACAATGACAGACTCAAGGGGTTTTTACCCTGTCAAATATTCCCACCCAGATGGTTGTTAGCTGGCAACTAAGCTGTACTTTCTAGTTTGGCCATGCTTTATGTTGCACTTTCTTCTTGTAAATTGTCATATAACATACATCTGAAGTTCTTTCATGCTTAGTCGTTACCTTTGTCAGATCACAATATTTCCATACAATCCATTTATACTGGCCAACTGCGCATGTATTTCTAAATCTGATTTTTGATTTGTTAGTATTTTTTTTTAACACATTTGCCTTCTGGAATAGTTAATATGTAATAATCCCCCTTACCTCCCCTCCCTCTTTTTTTTTCTTAACTGAATTTATAAACTTCCTTAAATCTTGTTGTGGTACTAAATGTGGTAAGATAGGAAAGGGTCATAGAAATCTATTTTTTTCATGAACTGTACATATGCTGACATAGTAGTTGTTAGTGGAAGACGGCACTTTTACACACAGAGTGGGTGAATTAGCAGTTCCATAGTCTTACTTGGTTTATTTCCTAGGGCTTTTTCAATAAATATGCAGACTTGGCACGTCTTTAGAGAGCTTCCAGAATTTTATTTACTTGACTCTGATTAAAACAAAAAAAGTAGAGAAGAAATACTCATTATCAAGATGTTGGTATTGTCATTAGGGAATTGCCTTCTACTTTCCCGTTTTGCTTCATTGGCACAAATTCTGTCTTTGCTTGTTTACACTGTTCCTGTATTGCTGCAGCTGTGGCAGTACTTGGAATCAGGAGGGAATTCACACTAAGATCGTAGGGCAGGATTTTCAAGAGTCCTAAGTGGCTGGTGGCAGGTCTAAGCTACAAACTTGTGCATTGCTCAGGAGAATAATAAGGTGTGATTTGTGCTAGAGACAGCTGTGCTGTTTAAAAGGAGCTAAAAGATGCCTTTATACAAGTAAATGTGCGCTTTTACCAGTATACAGCCTATTCCTTTAGGAGTCTGAAATAAAAACGTACTGTCAGAAGGATAATTTTGCTGGAATAAGTTATGTTTCCCCATAATAAGCACCATGCTAGAGTAGCATCCTAGCATGGTTATGCCAGCAAAAGCCTTTCAAGTGTAAACCTAGCTCATTCTTAGGCGCAGTGCAGGCAGCTGTCATTAATAGCGGACAGATCAGCACAGTAAGGATAACGGGACAGGAGTTGGCACTGGGGTCAGTAGGAGAGGATGTGGTGAAACAGGCGCTTTTCTTAATACTAAAATTGTGGCTTATTAATTTATTTATATAGCTTTTTATTGCTCAACCCATGGTTTCCATCAGGAAAGATACCTTGAAGTCTTCTGTGTCAGTAGAGATCTTTGGAACTACCGCCAGAAATTAATATAGAATCCTAGTAACTCCCCTCATTGTCAGATGCTGTTAAGGTTTGGAGTTGGGTTTTTAATTCAGTGGGTTTGAACTCCCTCCCGCCCCCCAAAAATAAAGAAAAAAACCAACGAACCAAACCATTAATAACAAAGAACTATTGATTCTCAGAGTTCTTGAACAAGTCCATTTATGAGCTAACAGCCCAGAAACACTGTGCTTGGGAAGGGGGGGGGATAATCCCTTTCCAAGACTGGTTCTATCAGATGATACCTGAGATGCTGTACTCCCACTGTAAGATCATGTTTTATGGACTGAGATGCAGATCCAGAGTAGGGCCGTTGTCCTGTTGAACCCTTGTCCTGTCAGTAGAACTGGCTGTTCTCAATATGTTAGGCTGTATCTCTTGTTTACTAATGATAATGAGAAACATCAGAAAATGGAGGTTGCATTTTAAGAACGGTTTCTGCTCCATACAACAGCTGACCCCATGTCAGCTGTTACAGAAAATATATTTGCTAATTGAAACAGCAACTTGAGTTTCAGTGTTCCGGAATTCTTACTTCCAAGTACCGTTTACTTGCTGTGAATTTAAGTATTGCCTGATTTTTCTCATTTGTAAAATAAGGGTAGTTGACCTCAAAAGGAAAATTAAGTTTTAATTTGTAAATATTCACAGTACAGTGTTGGAAGGCACTGTGGTTATGTAGTATACATTGGTTTAGATTTTTGTTAACCTAAACCTATAAATTTAAGTGTATAAAGTCACTGTAGAGAATTAAGTAAGAAAATTGCCTTACACTGCTGGAAATCTGGTAGTTAAGGAATGCAGTTATGATCTGGGGTTTCTTGTTTGCAGAATAAGCACAAGCTGAAGAATTTTGAGAAGTGATATTGGTGGCCACGTGTATTTTGTTCCTTCAGATTTGCTCTATAGTCTTGTGTAGAGGTTTTTGTACACAATTCAAGTGAACGTTTTAGTCATGTTCCCAGTGAAGTATGGTACAGGAGCGTGGGCCACTTCTATTTTTATTTTAAAACAAAACCATTCAATAAGGAATAGTTATGAGATCTTCAGGGGCTATTTTTCACCCTTGTTATTTTTATTGTCCTCCTTCACATTTGTTTTTTACCGAGTGCTCCATTTGGGTCTGAATTTTTCTCATAGGATGGTGTTAAATAGATATTGTATGATACTTGCTCGATATCTGTGGATAATTATAATAAAGTTGTTTAACAGGTTTCCAGTAGGCTGGTTGTAAGCATTGATGTTCAGTAAGCATTTCTGAAAATGTGATTTCCATTAAAAATAGAGACCAGAGAGTGGAGAGCAATATGAGATTAAACATCAAAACTGCCCAAGTTTTCTTAGCTAGTAACTGTTGTGCTGTGAGAAAGCATCCTCCAGAACTCCTAAATTGTGTGGTGGTATTTATAGTTATGTTTTTAACAGATTAGATTTCCATTTAAAAAAAATCTCATCATACGTCCTTTGCATTTATATATGTCAGCTTAAAATACCTGAGAACGTTTGTTGACATGATCTAACTGGACTTGTACAAAGCATTCGACACTGTCCCACACGACAGCCTTGTCTCTAAATTGGAGAGATGTCAATTTGATAGATGGACCACTCAGTGGATAAAGAACTGGCTGGATGGCTGCACGCAAAGAGTTGTGGTCAATGGCTCAGTGTCCAGCTGGACAGCAGTAACAAGTGGTGTCCCTCAGGGATCGGTGTTGGGACCGGTCTTGTTCAACATCTTTGTTGGTGACATGGACAGT